>JACDRQ010000391.1:0-55767 GCA_013841215.1 Hycleus cichorii
ATTCATTTCGACTAAATGCTGAAAGATAATTTATTTCTGAACAATCTAGCGAAAAGTACATAGTTTAAACTATTTGAGTTCCAAATTTGGATTATCTATCAGCGATATCTTCGAATATATGAATTTTTTAATCAAACACTATAAAATCAAAATTTTCTGAAAAGGCCAACCACTTGGCTCACTCTGCATCGTAAATTCACTCACCTAGTGCAAGCTTAAAAGTCCCTAACTTTAACGAATCTAGTAACTTTAGTACTAATTGGTATATTGAGTTACCATAAAAGCGTATTTGTAAATTATTGGTTGTTTCAAAATTTGCCGCCTTGAAGGAATGACGTTCTTCTTCGTCATTGGTTATTTTGAATTGGCGCCTTTTTACAAAACAATAACAGTTGTCTTGATTATTACACAATTTAGAATTATTCACAATTAATTCACGATCAGACTTGAAATGGTCGACTAATAAATCGAATGGAGTAGAAAATAAGTTATTTATTAATTAATTATTAACAATAAATTCGTCAATTAATTAAATTAACGTTCATAGATCGTCGTTAATGGAGATAATTATAAAAAAAACATTTACAAATGACACTATAATTTATCACAACTATCCAGGTCGGGTGGACCAATACTGTAAAATTACTTATTAATTAAGATTTAATTTAAAAATACAATAAAATGGTAACTATTTTTGGCACCTTACACAATATGAGCAATTATAGATTATGGCAGTGTTAAAAATAGATAATTGATTATTTTTCGTTTTGTTTTTGAGAATTTATTGCCTGCAACAAATCTGCATGTTTTCTGTTTCTTAGCACAGCCATAATTCCCATTTATTTGTATGTTTTCTCAATTAGCAATTATCACATTTGTTTTATTATTTACATCATGGAGCCAAACATACGTTTTCCGCGTGTGAGCATCAGACTCACGGCCATTACGGATAATAGAAAGAACACTAAGCCTAAGAATGATGTTAATAGTCGACAGCGGCACCGCCATTTTTTGTCCTGTTTCATGCGTTTTGATAGCATTTCGGAACGGGGTAGGTCCAGTGTGAAATCGGCCTCGGGCCGGCCACCAGGCTGCAAACAAGAAAATCAACAATTCAATATTATTGTCTTTATGTTGGCATTGCGAAATGTTGGCGTTAATTTTTTTGGACATTGTGCCGAATTTCCACCATTGTTTAACTTATTTCGAAAAACAACAGAGATTATACAATAATTCGAAATTTCTTCTGTGGATCTTTAGAGTAACAAATATAATAACAATTGATCAAATAGTATTGTATAATGGAGATCTGTATCGTAATAGGTCTGATTACGACACGATAAGGATATAGAGAAAAATAATTCATAGAGATATTAGAAAAATACGAGTCCATAAATTGGCCAATTTTTAATGATGAATATCTCCCTTGTTTGATATGATATAGTAATGAATCTAACGGCGTTAGAAAGAGCATTTCAAAGAGTCTCGAAAGGCGTTATTTGTTTTAGAAAATTCCGATTGAATTCTGAGTTATCGAGGATAATTTTGGGGCGCGTATTTCTCCTAATTTTTTTCAAATTTCCCCTATAATTTAGCAAATTTTCTTTATTTGTCAATAGTTTTCTCACAATAAACAGCAAAATTGATAGAGCTTTTCAAATTTCTAAGATTTCCTTCAATTGGTTTGTTTGTTTTCCGGAAAATTGATGGAAACTTGTACATTACATGTACTTCTTGATTTATTCGAAAAATGCCAATTTTTAATTATCGATATCTCGCTAGTTGTATGAAATATTACAATGCGTATAGAAGCATTAGAAAGGGCATTTTAAGGACTATCTAAGAGAATTATTATTTTGGAAAATTCCAATTGTGTTCCGAGTTACAGGAGATAATCTTGGAGCGTGTGAAACTCCTAATTTTTTCAAATTTCCCCTATAACTTGTCCAATTTCCTCTATTTTTCAATAATTTTCTCACATTTCGTAGAAAATTCATTGAGCTTTTCAGTTTTTTAAGATTTCCTTCAATTGGTCTGTTAGTTTTCCGGAAAATTGACAGAAATTCGAAGACCCACATCAAATGTGGTGCTCGAAAAATGCCAATTTTTAATCATTGATATCTCCTTCGCTTCATGAGATATTACAACGCATATAGGAGCGTTAGAAAGAGCACTTCAAGGAGTATCTAGGGGCGTTTTTATTTTGAAAATTTCCAATTAAACTTTGAGTTACAGACAATAACCTAGGAGCATGTGTTTTTCCCTAATATTTCCATATTTTCCTTATAAATTCGCCAATATTCTCAATTTTTTAATGATTTTTCCACAGTATATGACAAACAGAAACAGATTTTCGAATCTTCAAGAAATTTCCCAATAGATTTATTAATTTTCCGGAGAATTGTCAGAAAATTGAACACCAAACCGTATCTCTTCTCACGATTCGATTTTTGTGAAATGCCAATTTTTAATAATGGATATCTCCTTTGTTTGATAGGCTATTACAATGAGTGTAACGACATTAGAAAGAACATTTCAAGGAGCATCTAAGGACGTTTATTGATTTGAAATGTGTCGATTAAATATTGAGTTTCAGAGGAATATCTTGGAGCATGCGTTTTTCTTATTTTTTAAATATTCTCCCTTGAAACATAGCCAATATTAAAGTTTTTCCAATTATTTTCTCATAGCAAATAACGACTTGAAAGAGTTTATTGAATTTCTAACAAATTGTCCAATAGGTTTGTTAGTTTTCTGGAAAATTGATAGAAATTTGAGGGCCCACAACACATCTTCCCTTTGATTTGGAGCCCGAAAAGTGCCAGTTTTTAATAATCGATATCTCCCTTATTTGATAAGCTATTACAGCATATACAGTAGCATTGGAAAGAGTACTTTAAGGAGTACCTAAGGGTACTTTTTGTCTTGGAAAATTCCAATTGAATTCTGAATTACAGAGGAGAATCTTGAAGCATATGTTTTTTAATTTTTTCATATTTTCCCCAATAATTTAGCCAATATTATCGGTTTTTCAAGAATTTTCTCAGGATATATAGCAAATTAGAAGCGCTCCATCAATCTCCCAGAGATTTTCCGAAAAGTTTTCCAATTTTCCGAAAATTTGGCAAAAATTGATAATTTTACTCCCACTAATTATTTCTTTCTAGTTTTTTTTCTGTTTCCCATTCCGTTTCCGTTCAGTTCCTGTTAAAATAAATTGAGATAAATTCAATTGTGAGTCTGTTACAGCGATTTTAACACGATCCGATACAATACGCGTTTAACTCGAAATACAACCCAAAAAGTCATAATAACACGGTTTTATACTCGATACAACACTATTCCAATCTAGTACGGATATGGGTGGAAATTTAGCCAACTAGCCGGTGTTATTCGAGGCTATATTTGAAATCTTCCACATTCCTTTCAAGAACGAATCACGTTACGTTGAAGGGTCGTGATCTACCGTTCCAACAGCATTGTCTTCAAGAAAGTAAGAGTGTCATCGGTAAATAAACCTTGATTTGTTTCATAATAGCCTTAGATTTTATGTAAATTTTAATGCGTAAAGAAGTTATCCACAATAGAAAGTTTGTACACAATTAACGAATCGAAAAGGACAAAACGCGGAAAACAATGTTTCGTTAACAATATTGTTAATGAAATCAACAGAATCAAATATTTGGAAACGGACATATGTTGATAAGTTGTGTAACTGAGGAATTTTTGTGTAGAAATTAGCAAGTTCCGGTGCTTTAGATAAATATCTAACGAAATAATAAATTGTCAATATTTATGAAGAAAGTTTTCTATTTATACAAATATCGGTATGATCTAACCGATTATTTTTACGAATTTTCTAGTTAATTAATTATACACACATTGACATTGTGTAAGTTACGTGTATTTTCTTATTCAATTCCGAATATAAGCGACCTTTAAGGTCGATTATTGAAGAACGCCATGGGTAGGTCTGCGATTTTTCAATTTAGCATTGTTCCAAAGGAAAATGTTTCGCAACAATGAAAGTAATTTGCGCACAACTCCTTTGTTTGACGCAGGAAAATCCGATCGTTACAAAACTCGTCACAATAACACCCACATAATGTTGATTATTACGAGGAAATTGTTCCCGGACGATATTTCGATGTTATATAATTTTAGAGAAAAAATTATTCACGCTAGACCAATTTGAATTATTCGTAAAGACTCTTAAATTAGGATTTTCTTGTTGTTATTAGTGCATAACAGAATAATCATTTAGTATTCCGGTGTGCTATTAGAAATTACGAATTTTCGGTGGATTTAATCAATTTTGTGTAATTCACGGTCAATTCTCCGGTTGCTGCGAGAGTGAGAGTATTTTTCTCCCGGTTCCACACAAAAAAACAACACATCTTCAGACTTTCTCCTAGTTTACAGTTTCCGGTGATGACATTCAAGAAAAATACTGGAAATATTCGTTTCCATTGCGACAAATCGAATAGAAACTACAATTTATCGATACAATAGAGTCGTATTTTAATTTTAGAGATAAAGGGTGAAATTTCGCAACAATTACCGTAATTAATTCTATAATTAGAATCGAGTTTCGCTTTCATTGAACCACGATTTATTTATAAAAAACGTAATTGTAGTTTTATTTATTTTATTTATAATAATACGAACAGCAACAGTTTCTCTAAATATGGTGCCAGTTATTGATACTTGACGAAACAAGAAAACGATTATTTATTTATTCAAACAACAATGTAGGTGTTAAAGTGTTACTTTTTCACCGTTTATGAATCTCTTAAATAATCCCAACAGTTAATCATTAATTTCAACAATTCAAAGTTAAATATTTGCCTTTGAAGCGGTTTTAATTGTTTGTGTTTCCTCTTGTTTCTGTTTTTCCTTCAATTAAGCCAGGGATCTTCCTGTTAAATCATCAATTATCATCGAAAATTACGTAAAAATCGTATAGAAATAAGGTCATTGTCAATGGATTGCGAATATTTATTTTTATAGCTGCAATATAAGATTTCCCATTGGAGTTACATCACCAATTGTTGACAATGTAAAATTTGTGGAAATTAACGTGTACTGCACGATTCTTGGATTTTTCCGTAATTACGAATGAAATCGTCGATAATAATTTTAATTACGAGTTGAAATTGTCGGTTTTTAATGATTTTAGTTAATCCGTTTCGATATTAAATTGATCCATAATCGTAAAGATTGGACATGCAATTAAATCAAAAATAACTCAATAAAAATAATCGAACGGTTGGAAAGTATTCGTAATCAAGCTGTATCTCCATTCATATCTACAATTCCGGTGTGTGTAACGATTTTCGAGAAATACGGGGGTCAAAATCGATGAAAAATAAAGGTAGGACCAACTTTCAGGTCGAAAGTATCAAATTTTGTCTTCAATTTTCTATAATAAGTCTCGAGATTTAATTAAAATAAATATTTAATTAACCCGGACGCAATTTAATAAAAATTAATCAAATGATTGGAAATAATTCCTAATTAGGCTATATTTTCAGTGATATCTACAATTCGAGTAGTCAAAATTTTAATGTTAGTCTAAATGGCGATTTTCGAACAATATCGGAGTCAAAATCCAGAATTTATAAGCGTGGACGTGAAAAAACCTTATTCAGGTCGAAAGTATTAAATTTTGCCTTCAATTTTCTATTAAGTCATTAAATGTAATTAAAATAAGGATGCAATTTGATAAAATAATCGAACCGTAATTCGTCATCTGGTTATATCTTCATTTATATCTACAATTCGAATTGTTTAATGACGCTTTTCGAGTAATGTGAGGTTCAAAATTGAAAATTTAGGAACGTAAGTAGGCAAAAATAAAAACAGGATGAGCGTTACAGTTTTTCTAGGCCGCGAGTATCAAATTTTGCCTTCAATTTTCCATAAAAGTCCTTAAATTTGGTTCAAATAAGGATGCAATTTGAGGAAAATAATCGACCGGTTGGAAATTAGTTCATAATCAAGCTGTATCTTCATCCGTATCTACAATAGAATTGTTTATTTTCGAATAATAAGAGAGTCAAGATTGAGAATTTAGAATTTTGAAAATATAAAGACTGGATGGGTTTCTTTCAGGTCGAAAGTATCAAATTTTGTCTTAAGTTTTCCATAAAATGTCCTTAAACTTCAATAAAATAAGGATATAAATAAAATAAGGATGGAATTTAAGAAAAATAATCGAACTTGTTGGAAAGTAATTCACAATCAATCTTCATTCATATCTAGAATTTGTTTAATTTTAATGCCCATCTTGGCAACGATTTTCGAGTAATACAAGAATCAAAATCGAAAATTTATGGAGGTTAGTGAGAAAAAATAAAGACAGGGTGAGTGTTAAAGTTCCTTTTAGGTCGAAAGTATCCGATTTTGCCTCAAATTTTCCATAAAAGTCCTTAAATTTGATTCAAATAAAGATGCAATTTGAGAAAAATAATCGACCGGTTGGAGATTAATTCATAATCAAGCTGTATCTTCATTCGTATCTACAATAGAGTTGTTTATTTTCGAATAATAAGAGAATCAAGATTGAGAATTTAGGGACGTAAGTCTGAAAATATAAAGACTGGATGGGTTTCTTTCAGGTCGTAGTACCAAATTTTGTCTTAAATTTTCCATACAAGGCCCCTAAACTTCAGTAAAATAAGGATGTAATTTAGTAAAAATTTGTTAGAAATCAATTCGCATTCATATTTACAATTCGATTTGATTAATGCCGGTCTAAACGACGATTTTCAAGTAATATGAGAGTCAAAATTGAGAATTTAGGAACGCAGTTATGAAGAAATAAAGACAAGTTTCTTTGAGGACGAAGGTATCAAATTTTGTGGCAAATCGACTTAAATTTACCATAAAAACTCCCTAAACTTAAACAATAAGAATATAAATAAAATAAGGATGAAATTTAATCAAAATAATCGAACGATTGGAAAGTAATTCTACTTCATTCTACAAATTGTTTAATTTTAATACCAGTCTACGATTTTTGAGTAATATAAGAGTTGAAAATTGAAAATTTATGGAAGTAATTATGAAAAAATAACATCAAGGTGAGCATTAGAGCTCCTTTTAGATTGACAATATTCGATTTGTATTCAATTTTCCATAAAATCCTTAAACAAAGAGTTATTCAATTGTAATGCCAGCCAATACGACGATTTTCTAGTAATATTGGAGTCAAAATCGAGAATTTAGAAACGTTGGTATAAAAAAATAAAATAAAGTTTCTTTCGGCTAGACAGCATCGAATTTTATGGTAAATCGACTGAAATCCCCCATAAAAATCCTTAAACCTTAATAAAATAAAACTAACAACAATAAAATAATCCACCGGTTGGAAAGCAATTCATAATCAAGCTATATCTCCATCCATATCTAGTTAGAATTGTTTAATCCTGTCTCAATGACGATTTTCGAGTAACTAGAGAGGCAAAATTGAAAATTTATGAACGTAAGGTTTCCTTCAGGTTGAAAGTTTGTGGAATTTTCCATAAAAACTTAACTAAACTCCACTTAAAATAGTTTTAAAAGTTCAAAAATTGCAATGTTTAATTTGTAGAAGCGTCGACATTAATTTAAACCAAATAATTGCGCAAATTGTGCAATTTATAAGACCCACTGGAACTATTTTTCATCTAAAAATGCAATTTTATAAGTCTCAACTTTTCATTTCAAAATATTCCCAGGCTTTGTTCAAATCAATTAGCATATAAAGAATCGTGTAACAACACTAATGGAGTAATATTGTAGATAATCGTAATATAAATCGTTAATGAATGTGAAAATTGTCAAGAGAAAACTTTAAAAACTATCGCAACAATAATGAATAGAAACCTAGTGATTTGTTGGAAAATTTACATGCACGATTTAAAAGCGAGAAATTAAACAACAACGAGCACGAGTCCATGCATATCAATAGCCAAATTATTGAGAACAATATCGAGAAAACAATTAAAACAAAAACTTACAGGTGGTATTGCATAACCACACGTGTACAAACGTTTTTTTTTTTGTTTTAAACAAACAAAAAATAAAGTTAGTTGAAGATTGGTAGAATCCCGCGGCATTGAGTGAAAGCTAGAGTTATAATCAGCATAATTAAAATTATAATTACATCTAGTTCTGTCGTCAATATTCGTATTGAATTATGGTTAAATTTTGCCATATTTATGATGCAACTGGCCGATTGGAGAAAGTATTTGTCCACACACAAATATTACAATAATATTGGCGTAATGTCAATAATATTCGAACGCGCCCTTACTGCTTTCTTTTTATTGTTCTAAAAGTTTATTGAAATCAAACAACACAACACGAACAATTTTGCAATTTCGTAAATTTCCACAATACAGATTCAAGTGGAATCTCCAATTTAACCAGAAAAATGGAAATCGCCCTTCAATTCGATAAATTGTTGGTTTTATTGGAGGATTTAATCAAAATTGTCTTGTCAATTTGAATTTCGGTTAACAGGTCAGTGAATCTGCCTGCAGGCTCAATATTTTTGGTATTTTACAATCCATGCGGCAACAGTTTCGTTAAATTTCAAGGCAAAATAGTTAACTGTTAAGTAAATTATTTTGGCAATGTTATTATAATTTCCAATTGATTCGTTCGAATTAAGACAATCGCAATTCAAATTTGGCATTAGAATTTTAATGCGAGAACTCAGATATCGGGAGAAAGTTTCAAATAGCTGAAAAATAAGCAATCAACGCAATATACTGTAAAGCAGTACGTTTACAGTCATACCGACACTGTTTTCGATGCGTTTATACAATTTTTGTTAAATTACGCCTTTCATTTGCCGTAGTTTCTTGTATTACAAGAATAATGAAGAGATGATCGTGGATTTCCCACCGTTCTATTACAGATACTAATCGAGAAATTGCATAAATTTCAAAATTCTACTTCCTAGGACGTCTGTTTTCTTAAACTTTTTCTAATCATCGATCATCTAACATTTATGCAAATTTGTAGATTCGACGTGTTTCTTGGACGTGAATAGAATAATGTTCAAATAACAGAACATTGAACACAATTTGAATTTTTACGCCCTAATATTCTAAGTTTAATCTGCATTCGTATCTCTATTTGTGGCAATATTACAACGAACGATGCGAACTTTCAAGTTTTGCCCGAATTCTGCACGAAGACAACGTATAAGAAAACAATCATCTCAACACAACTTTCCCTATGTTTAATGAATTTCATTGAATTGAATCATTAAAATTTCAACTCACGTTATTTTTCGTTTTGTTTTATTGTAATAGATGACATAATTTATGCATATATTGAAAGGCAACGTGACTGCCGACAATTAGACGAATAACGACCGCTAAAAAAAAATTAACAATACCACAATTATAGTGGAATCTTTTTCAAGTATGCTGCATTAGACAGAAACTACGTGTGGTGAAGGTTGTTGTATAACAGTCTCTAGACGACGTGAATTAATTAACCTGCATGATGGACTATATTCCATTTAAAACTATTATAAATTCCATTTCACTTTATACAATCGAACAAATAGGTCAAAAATTATTAATTCTCTAATTAAACGACTTCCTATTGATACCAAAGTGGGCTATGGTAGCTGCAATATACAGTAAAGGCAAGCCAAACAGATGCACAATTGTCAATTGTAAATCCTCGATTTATCTAAAGAACAATAATAGTAGAATTTCCCCAAATCTGATGATTAAGGTCAAAGAGACCTGGAAATTTTGACCAAAACTCCTATTTGTGAGCAGAATTTTTCCCAAAAATTGCACAACAGTAGTCTCCTTTAATGTATAAAATTATGGCTAAGAATCAGTTATTCACTCTAAAAATTGAACAAAAACAGCTAGATAGGGCCCTTTATTACAGAAAAATTTGCTAAAAGGACTGAAATTTGATTATTTAAGACGAAATCTTCATTACAAGCTACTTTATTTTCTAAAATTGAACAGGAACAATACTAGAAGTTGACAAATTTTGATTAAAGATTCCTCGTTCATTTTTTAGTAAAAATTTACGTTTTTGGGCTTGTTCGTAACAGAATTTCAAGCTACACTAGAGGGACTTTGTGGTTTTGGAAAATGTTGTGGAAATTTTGAGTTATATATGGAAATTTTCCCCAAAATGCAACGAACATGGGGTTTAATCGATAGCAAATTGAACGAGTTTCCAACAAAACTGGCGAAAATCCGACAAATTTCTCTAGGATTTTCCTCGAATTTTCCCACAAAATAAGCAAGTTTTTTACATAACAATAGCACAAGTTTCGAGTACATAAAATTGTTAACCAACTGAAAAAACTTGGTATAAAGCAATTATGACCAACTGGTGAAAATCGCTAACGAATTTCCGCATTATTTCCCGAATTTTCAAAAATTAGATAACTCTATTATGTGAATTTCCATGTAGTGGTTAAAAAAAATAGAAACGTTGAAAATTGTGCAAGGAAACTTCTATTTTTCTTAATTTTCTGGAAAACTACTGGACCAATTGGAAAATTTCTGCCACATTTGGAAAACTCTTTCAATTTATAATCGATTGAGCCCCATAATCATCGCAAACAAATCGATATAAGCTAGTTATTGGGGAAAATTTTAAAAATTACATTCTTCCATAGTTTCATCTATAACTCGAAATTTCCTCAACGTTTCCACAACTATAAAATCCCTTTTATAGAGCTTGAAATTCTCCTTCGAACAAGCCGAAAAACTTGAATTTTCCGCACTCAATGAATGAAAGTCGTTCGTTGAAGTTTCCACTTTTTATCGACTTCTAGCCCTTAAATTTAGAAATTCTCCCATTCTGAACATCCCTGTCCGATTAGTGAGAGGATTTGATATTTCCCCCAAGGGCCTCGATGAATCAGCGTTATCCGATACAGTCTACTGTTACTACTGTTATGTAATTTCAACGTTTTTATAGAATTTGCAATGTAGAACAAACTGGGTGGATATACTTAGTTTTCGATTCACAAACTTCCTTTTTCTTTCATCTAATCGAAATAAAATTGGAACCGTTAATAGAAAAAAAATCATATAAGCTTCTCTACAGCCTCGTCAAAAATGTTAAGTTACTTCACAAACTTTCATATCCTGTTTAATTAATAGTTGTAAGCATTTTTTATGTGTTATATGTGCTAAAAATAACGTATTACTTTAGATCTAGCGATGAAAGTCGCCATAAAATCGTTGAAAACTCTATTGTCTTAGCCGATAATGGGCTATTTTATTATCTCCAGTTGTCATTGTATAAAACCCAAAGAAATCCGATCTAGGTACGGAAAATTAGTGATTTTTGAGTAATACAAGCCGAATCAGAACGAGATCTGGTCAGATTTGCAATTCGACTACTTGTCGAAGGCTAATTTGATAGTAGCCGTTTCTTTTTTCTTTTGGCCTCAAATTCTAGATAAATCGTAATAAACAACGATCAAAACAACAACAATAATAATCAACAACGATTTTTCTACTGAAGGTATTCAAGAATATTTTGCAATACAACAACAGTGTATTATTTTGGCGCCGAAAAAATCACGTTTGTCAGCTTTATAATTAACCTGCAGCCAAATAAATACAATTCTCTTACATCAGAATTTGTAATTAACGAAACGGCCTTTGAAGGCCGTTGATAAGTTTGATCGCATTCTAGAATTAATAAAAATAATAAAAAACAACATGGTTCGCATCAGTTTTGGAGAAATTTCAGGCGCGAATTATCATCGAAAGAAACCGACTTTCGCGAATTTTGCAGATATGATGTCATCTTTGCCAATTTATTAATTACTTGTGGATAATCATCGATTTATTACAGCACGTCTAGTTGAAATTCGATTGGAAAATGCAATTTCAACCGTCAATTTCACTTTCAATGCCCAATATTGGCGGCCTACTATCCTACATTGACAAGACAACAACAAATGAAAGCAACAACAATTGATGCTGGAAAATTCAAACCAAAATCGAGGAGGTTTATCGAATTTTACACAAGAACTTTCACCTAGACGATAAAATAGAAATTTCGAATACTTACAAATACAGGTACATCTGTAGGTTTTGTTGTATATTTAACATCGTCGGTTACTACAGCTCGTACACCGTAATATTGCTGCCAAACGCTCGGCTTGTTATCGTTCGTTATCAAAGAACTCTTCTTAACAATATTCGTTGTATCCTTACCGGATTTCGTCGGTAGATTAGATTTATGTCGATATAGCGTACCGTAAATCATCGCATTTCGTACACTACCGATATCTTCATGGAATATCGGTAATTGTTGATCTTTCAGATAATCACTGAAACCACTACTAGACGAACCGGATGGTATTTGGTAAATATCGTCAGTTTCACTGGATATAGTCCGGGCACGATTTTTATTATTATTATTGTTCCATTCCGGCGAATTTTGACTGGAATTACCGCTCGATGTTGACGTTGTTGTCGTTGATGAGGAATTATTGAACGCCCTCAAAACCGAATTGATTTTCTGGCAATTACTCAAATTCAAACACAATTTCCGCATCTCCTCCTCGGTGTTGGTCTTTAAAGCGTCAATACTCGACGATATTTTCTCGTTAACAATCTTCAACATTTCGTCGGGCGTTAATCCGGTATTCGCCGCCATTGTAGCATTGATATTGTTCAATAATCCAACAAGAATCTCCCTCACTGATAACTCTAAACGGTTATCAATCGAATTGGGAGCATCATTTAAGCTCGAATAGAACAACAAGGCATCGTAATTCGAATCGTAATTGGTACGATTCCGATCGGGGGATTGGGGCCAAATCGGCTTCGGTATCGGTAAATCGACGCGACCTTCCAAAATTGTCGCCAAAGTCTCCCCCGTTACCGATTTGTTGTTGAATTTCGCCGCCAATCGTATCGATTTGGCAAATTTTGGATTTTGTTCCAGCAACAAAATGAGATCGTCCCGTAATTTCGTCTGGTCGATGTAGATCGGATCGAGACTGCCGCTACTGCCGCCATAGCCGGACGATGTCGATTTGCCCCCCGATTGAAGTCGGGGTTTTGTCGGTGTCGTTGAAGATGACGGACGTTCATCTTCTGTCTCTTGAAACAGCGGATTGACTCTGTAAATTCGGCGAGTTATTTTCAAGTTAGATTGTCGCGAGCGAGGGTCCAACTCACCCTCTAGTCTTGAGTGGAATTCGGGGTAAGAAAACTGACCTGCTGACCGAATAGATCGGTTTCGGTCCGTTGTGGCCGGTTTCGAACGTTGCCAAAGGATCATCGGTGATTTCCTCGTGTTGTTGTTGTGGTTCCGGTGCGATATTGTGGTCGATTTGCAGTTGAAGAGGCTCTGGTGGCGCCTTTTTTGTTCCAAGCCATCTTAACATCTCTATTTGAATTCTATTTTGGTTGCTATCTTTTCAACATGGCACTATTACTGCAACAATTATTTGACATTTACTTTATTGCAATTTAAATAAGCAGATAGCTAAATTTCATCATAATAAACGTCTTTAAAGAATCAAATAAAACGAGAAATAAATTACAACATTATAGCAAACTTATTATTACGATTACTAAAATTACTTATTGTTTGTTAATAAATAGACTGTAGAAATTGACGATTAAATTCACAATATTTCTCCCTTTGTAGACTCGTTTATAATAACAGCAGT
The DNA here is from genome assembly GCA_013841215.1 of Hycleus cichorii. Taxonomy (NCBI): domain Eukaryota; kingdom Metazoa; phylum Arthropoda; class Insecta; order Coleoptera; family Meloidae; genus Hycleus; species Hycleus cichorii. The sequence goes on from JACDRQ010000391.1 coordinate 13,682, forward strand.
TTCTTTTTAACAAGTACGTATTTTGTAACGCAATCCCATTTTATCAAGACAGGATACTTTATTGTTTTTTATTTTTCTAAACTAATTTCCAACTTGCGAAACTCCAATTCCTACAGTAATTGTGCGAACATACACAACCGGCAATTCGAACCGCAATTTCTCGAATATCGATGTATCTGTTACGATTGCCAGTACTGTAGATCAGAAAAAAATCCAAGGGAATGAGAAAAATTAGATTATGTGAGAATTCGAACAATAACCATAACAATTTGATTTTTATCTCTCGTTTCTCATGGTTGATTTCTATAAATTTCAGCGATTAAACGAACTAAACTAATTAGAAAAAGAATCCATCATTGCAGGAAATGAAGTAAAAAATTAATAATTAAAACTATTTCACAAAGAATTATTTTTAGATAGAAAACAATCTTTTTATTTGACAATATCCGGATGACGATTGATAAGAGAATCTGAACAAAGGAAATTCCTAGTAAAGCAACGGAAATTTGATTAAACTAATGTCCAAATTTTTATGGTTGATAATTAGTCATTATCTCGATCTAGATCTCAATTAAAAATAATCTCATATGCCACGACAGTTTAAACAAGTAGCAAAAACCGTTTAATTGCTACACAACAAAACTTAATGGTAATTAGTTATGGTAGATTTTTTCTTCAACAATAGAAAGTCTTTACTTGAGTGTAACTGTTCAATAATGGATATTTCCCTTTAAAATAACCATTCAACAACACAAAACTGTACCGTAATAGACCTTATTACCGTACAGTTCTTGAGAATATAACAAATCGATTATAATACGAGTTTTGTTTAGAATTAAAAGCGAATTAACAGTGTTAAATTGTGTAAATTGATCCCTCGTATGCTATTATCCCTCAATTTACACGATCCACGCGTAAATTGAAGCCGGATTCTATTAATAGTGGTGAAATTTTGAAGATTGGATGTTTCGAACATTTTTTTTGGGATTGAAACAATTCTGCAGTTTCTAGACCAAAGTTCAATGTTGGAATTGAGTAATTTGCGAAATTCTGAATATCATCGGGTCATATTTCGTTAGAACGGCAAAAAAGAGCCCGTTAGTTGTCGGTTTTGCTGAAATTTTCGATAAATTTCAGTCTAGAAACCGTACAGTTTGCGTACAATTAATCAAAAATAATCGGTGATCTAATCTGAGAGTTAATAGCGTCGATTTTAACAGAAGAAGCTTTTCTTTTCGTCCTAATTACCAACGATAATTTGCTCGGTGTGCGTTTATGGAAATTTACGGATAAGAAAGGAGTTTTTAATAGAAAATTCTAACGAAAACTCGACTAACTGGCTAATTATTTTCGATATTAACATTATTTCAGTTGATTTATTGTTAATTTTCGTAAATTTTCATTCATTAAAACTGTGTGTACGAATATTGACTCTTACTTATACGAAAATAACGAAATTCCGAAGGACAACAGCTAAACTTTTACACGATTTCATAGCGCGTTGTTTTAAATTATTTTTTTTAATGGTAGTGATTTATTGAATTAATCACAAATTTACTGAGAAATTGGCAATCAACAACTTTACTATAAACAAATAATAAAAACATTAATCATAATAATAGTAATAATAATCGATTGATCTGAAATAATAAATCAACTGAAATTAGATCAATTCGAATGTTGCAATTTAAATATCGCAAACACAGTTTCAACTCGTTGACAATTTTCGACAAATTAACGATTTTCACTATTTCTACTAATTATAATTGGGGTGATTAACTGGGAAATTGGGGGATATTTACCGATAATGAGGGTAGTTTCACTTCCAACCGATTTTAATTTTCAATATTGGCGATTAAATTTCCACACATATTCTATTATAATTATAGAAAATCAACAATAAAAAATTATGCACAATACAGTTTATTTGAGTGTAAGAGCGAAAAGAGCGCGGGCGGCGAAACGAACAAACAGCCGGCTAGCACAAACCCGCCAACGAAACTGAAAGTGAAATAGCCGAGTGAAAAGAAATAAAGTCTATGGTGTGGTGGTCACTGGCCTAAGTCGATATATTCGATTGTACATAGAAATACCGCACGATTGCACCCACCAGAGATAATGGGGAGTCCCACGATTAATGGTGGGGCTCCTTCAACTCATCTAATAACATTGGCACTTTTATCAAACAGTGGTATGGTTGTTTTGGAGTTGGAGGATGATTCGTTGGAGACTTTGATTGCACACAAAGACGAATTAATCGAGAATGACTCATCTTTGGATGTTCAATGTTGAGAATCTTATTTGTTGTTATTTCCAGGGCTTATCGCTTATTCTTTATAAACTAGAAAATTTTATTTAGTAAGAAAATTCAATATTTCGTATTTAGAGTGTAACGAATCGGACAACGGCCCAAGACAAAACACGTTACAAGTAATGGAATTTTAGATCAAAACAAGAATTTCGATTTTAAGTCCCAATCTTTGGGTTAAATTCAGGTTGTTAGCCGATATTTCAAGCCATTTTTGAGTTGAATTCACTCTTGATTAAATTCTTAAAGAAATTGTCAAAAAATTTGAACTCGCGCCAAAAACTAAATTTTTTCTACTCTTGTCAGTTGGTAGTCGTAGCTTGGTCCATACTTCATTAGATTTGTCATTTGTTGGCGTATTTTTCAATAAAGAAACAAAAAACCGAAGTAAGCTCCGATCTGCGTAACTTAATAGTTAAAGAGGTACACCCTGTACAACTGTACTAGCACTTTAAAATTTTTGTTCCAATATACACACAACGCTATTTTAACCTACAATTGGCGGTCGTAGCTTTGTTCATACTTTATTAAATTTGATATTTATTGATGTATTTTTCAATAAAGAAGCAAAACACTGGACTAGGCCACGATGCTACGTAATTGCTGAGTGAAAAACCGTTCTACACTCTGTATATTGTGAATTGCCTGAAAATGGGAATGTAGGGCTTAGATTGGCTCGTTTTTAACAAATCTGGTAGAACAGGACGGATTTTTGACCAAGATTTTCGATTTTAAGTGCCAATCTTTGGGTTAATTTCAGGCTCCTAGCCAATATTTCAAATTCTTAAAGAAACTGCTCAAAAATTTGAATTCGAATCAAAAATTTTAGTTCTAATAAATACAGGATGCACAACGCTATTTTACACTACAGTTGGTCGTAGCTTGGTTCATATTTTATTAGATTTACCATTTCTTGATGTATTTTTCAATAAATAAGCAAGAAACTGAAATAAGCTGCGATGCTACGTAACTGATAAGTAAAAAATAAGCTTTCTACACTCTGTATATCTATGAATTGCCTGAAAATGGAAACGTAGGGCTTAGATTGACTCGTTTTCAACAAATTTGGCAAAACAAGACGGTTTTTTGAACTAGATTTTAAGTTCTAAGTCCCTATCTTTGGGTTAAATTCAAGTTCCTAGTCAATATTTCAAGGCATTTTTGAACTGAATTCATAATTTTCGATCAAATCCATGAAGAAATTGCCCAAAAATTTGAATTCGAATCAAAAATTCAATATAAATAGCACTTTAAAATTTTTGTTCTAATAAATAAAGGGTGTACAACGCTATTTTACACTACAGTTGGTCGTAGCTTGGTTCATATTTTATTACATTTAACATTTATTGATGTATTTTTCAATAAAGAAGCAAAACACTGGACTAAGCTAGGATACTGCGTAATTGCTGAATGAAAAAACCTTCTACAATCTGTGTATTTGTGAATTGCCTGAAATGGGAACGTAGGGCTTAGATTGACTCGTTTTCAACAAATCTGGCAGAACAGGACGGTTTTTTGATCAAGATTTTCGATTTTAAGTCCTAATCTTTGAGTAAAATTTAGGTTCCTGGCCAATATTTCAAAGCATTTTTGAATTGTACTCACATCTTTTGATTAAATTCTCAAAGTAATTGCCCAAAAATTTGAATTCGAATCCAAAATTCAACATAAGTAGCACTTTAAAATTTTAGTTCTAATAAATACAGGATGTACCGACACTACAGTTGGTCGTCGTAGCTTGGTTCATATTTTATTAGATTTATCATTTATTGACGTATTTTCCAATAACAAAACAAGAAACTGAACTAAGTTACGTTACTACGTAAACACTGAGTGAAAAAGCGTTCTACACTCTGTGAATTGTCTGAAATGAGAACGTAGGGCTTAGATTGACTCGTTTTTAACAAATTCGGCAAAACAAGACGGTTTTTTGTACAAGATTTCAGGTTTTAAGTCCCTATCTTCGAAGCATTTTTGATCAAATTCTCAAAGAAATTGCCCAAAAATTTGAATTCGAATCAAAAATTCAACATAAATAGCACTTTATTCTAATAAATACAGGATGTACAATGCTATTTTACACTACAATTGGTCGTAGCTTGGTTCATATTTTATTAGATTCATCATTTATTGGCGTATTTTTCAATAAATAACGAAGAAATTGAAATAAGCTACGATGCTACATAATCGATAAGTGAAATAGCGTTGTACACCCTGTATATTTATGAATTACTTGTAATCGAGAACGTAGGACTTAAATTAATTCGCTTTTAACAAATTTGGCAAAACAGGATGTTTTTTGAATAAGATTTGCGATTTTAAGTCCCAATCTTTGGGTTAAATTCAGGTTCTAGGCCGATATTTCAAGATATTTTTGAATTGAATTCGCAATTTTTGATAGAGATTGCCAAAAAATTTGAATTTACATCGAAAATTGAATATAAATATCCTACAATTGGCCTTCGTAGTTTGATTCATACTTTATTAGATTTGACATTTATTGACATAATTTTCAATAGAGACAAGAAACTGAACTAAGCTACGATCCTACGTAACTTATCAGTGAAAGAGCGTTGTACACCCTGTATATTTGCGAATTGCCTGAAAATGAGAATGGGGTTTAAATTGTCTCGTTATTGCCAAAAAATTGGAATTTTTTCTAAATTATATCAATTCTTATGGGCTCAAATTTTATTGACTCATCCTCAAACCTCCACCTTTTAAAGACGATAAACTATACGGACTAAATTTAATATTTTTAATTATTTAAATTAGACAATATTGCAAAATATAAGTATAGAAATAACAAAAATTCGACTCACCTTAGAATATGTCGACTATTTGTACATCAATCAATCACTGTACCAAACTGGAGTTTCTACATGTTGATAAGATCGCGATAATAATTCAGGTATTTCTCCAATTATCGCCGAATCGAACACGTTCATTCGAAAAAGAATTCGATTTTTGAATATTATCAATTCTAAAATAAGGAAAATTCGTATTAAATTGAGATCTTCTTGCCACTAAATTAGGCAATATTTTGAAAGAAATAATAAATCACCAATCATCGATATGAGAACAATCAATAAAAAACTATATAATTAAACATTTGGTAATTCTTGTAAAACATCTCTGTTAAATTTAGTGCTGAAAGCAGGATTAGATCCTTGAGATTTTTTCTAGATAGATTTCCACACCTCCACTATCCATCTTTGAGCGAAACAAAACGAAAAACAAGACCAACTGAAGAATTTATGATAAACGTCATTTGAATTCCTCATTAATAACGATATTTGAAAAATGCCAGCAACTATGCTTGGAATGTTTTCTATAAATTATCATCAAGAAAAAACAACAATTCGACGACGGCGATATTTTGTAGGCGTCGATCTAGAAAACGGTGTCCTTGCATGGCATTCGGGCGCCACAAACAGGTTGGGGCCGTGTGTTCATTGCGTCTTTTAAGGACTTCTATCGAAAATCTTCGATATTTGAATAAACCCATAAAGAATTCTACAATACAAACTAATTCTGAATGTGTTTAAATTAAATTAATTTGTAATTATTTGTAATTAATCGGCATAACGATAAGGTGACGTTCATATTCGATGATGAAGGAGTTTGTATAGAAATTCGAGTTGTAAACGACAGATGGGCACCGAAAAAAACCGATTGACTTTATGACATTTTGAATGAATACAAGTGAAAATTCCTATTTAATGATCGTCGAGAATACTTGAAGAGAAGAAAAGGTAACTTGTATATATTATATCCGATTTCTACTGATAACCTTGCATCTTTCAATATTTTTTTAAATTATTGAAACTGTATGGAATCGAAATTTACAAAACTTGAATCAAACATTCGACTCCGCAAGTATTGAGTTGTTTCTAAAAATTACCTTATCGTACAAAGAATGTCCAAAATTAGCCCAAGAATTCGCTAATACGGTCAATTTTGTAGTGAATTTTCTAAAAATTGTAAAATCTGGACGATACAGCTTCAAAATTTGCGAAAAATAACGACAAATAGAGCAAGTGGAGCATTTTTATTGCACAAAAAATTGGCTAAACCGGCCAATTTTGTAGAAAATTTTCTAAAAATTTACGAAATCTGAAAATTTATAGATACAGAGGTAGTTCATAGATACGAAAGTAGTTCTGAAGTAGACTAAATCTTCTAAATATTATAAAATCTGGTTGAAAATTTAAAGATACAGCTTCAAAAATTTTGCTAAAAATAACGAAAAATTGAGCCCTTTCATTGTACAAAGAATTTTCTAAATTAGATCTAAAATTAGTTAAATCGGACAATTTTTTAGTAAATTTTCTAAAAATTGTAAAATCTGGCTAAAAATTCATAGATACATCTCCAAAATTTGCTAAAAATAACGAAAAGTAGAGCAAGGGGAGCATTTCTATTGCACAAACAATGTTCAAAATTACCTTTACAATTGGCTAAACCGGCCAATTTTGTAGAAAATTTTCCAAAAATTTACGAAATCTGAAAATTTATAGATACAGAGGTAGTTCATAGATTTGAAAGTAGTTCTGAAATAGACTAAATCTTCTAAATATTATAAAATCTGGCTGAAAATTTAAAGATACAGCTTCAAAATTTTGGTAAAATTAACAAAAAATAGAGCCCTTTTGTACAAAGAATTTTCTAAATTAGTTCTAAAATCAGTTAAATCGGACAATTGTATAGTAAATTTTCTAAAAATTGTAAAATCTGGCTAAAAATTCATAAATACATCTCCAAAATTTGCTAAAAATAACGAAAACTAGGTCCTTTTATTATACAAAGAATTTTCAAAATTGGTTCTAAAATCGATTAAATCCGACAATTGTGCAGGAAAGTTTCTGAAAATTGTAAAATCTGGTAGAAATTCGTAGATATAGATTCAAAATTTGGTAAAAATACCGAAAAATAGAGCAAGCTGGGTCTCTTTATTGTACAAAAAAATCAAAATTGGCAAAATCGGACAATTCTGCAGAAAATTTTCTGAAAATTGTAAAATTTGGTTAAAAAATTCATAGATACAACTCCAAAATTTGCTAAAAATAAGAAAAATAGAGCATGTTGAATCCTTTTACACTATGCAGAATATACAAAATTAGTTCTGAAATTCGCTAAATTGGCTAATTTTGTAGAAAATTTTCAAAAAATTGTAAAATCTGGCAGAAAATTCATAGATACAGCTTCAAAATTTGCTAAAAATAATGAAAAATAGAGCAACTTGGGTCCTTTTATTGGGCAAAGAATTTTCAAAATTGGTTCTAAAATCAATTGAATCCGACAATTACGCAGGAAAGTTTCTAAAAATTGTAAAATCTAAAAATTCACAGGTACAGTTTCAAAATTTGATAAAAATAACGAAAAATAGAGCAAGGGGGGCATTTCTATTGCACAAACAATGTTCAAAATTACTTTTAAAACTGGCTAAATCGGCCAATTTTGTAGAAATTTTTTTAAAAAATTTACGAAAATTTACGAAATCTGAAAATTTATAGCTACAGAGGTAGTTCATAGATACGAAAGTAGTTCTGAAATTGGCTAAATCGGTCAATTTTGTAGTGAATTTTCTAAATATCATAAAATCTGGTTGAAAATTTGAAGATACAGCTTCAAAATTTTGCTAAAATTAACGAAAAATAGAGCCCTTTCATTGTACAAAGAATCTTCTAAATTAGTTCTAAAATCAGTTAAATCGGACAATTGTGTAACAAATTTTCTAAAAATTGTAAAATCTGGCTAAAAGTTCATAGATACATCTCCAAAATTTGCTGAAAATAACGAAAAATAGAGCAACTTAGGTCCTTTTATTGGGCAAAGAATTTTCAAAATTGGTTCTAAAATCAATTGAACTCGACAATTATGCAGGAAAGTTTCTAAAAATGGTAAAATCTGGCTAAAAATTCACAGATACAGTTTCAAAATTTGCTAAAAATGAAAAATAGAGCAAATGGAGTCTTTTTATTGCATGCAGAATGTTTAAAATTACTTCTAAAATTGGTTAAATGGGTCAATTTTGTCGTAAATTTTCTAAAAATTATAAAATTTAAAGAAATAGCTTCAAAAATTTGCTAAAAATAACGAAAAATAGAGCAAGCTGGATTTTTTATTGTCCAAAAATTGTTCAAAATTGGCAAAATCGGATAATTTGTAGAAAATTTTTTAAAAATTGTAAAATCAGACTGAAAATTTAAAAATACATCGTCAAAATTTGATAAAAATAACGAAAAATAGAGCAAGTTGCCTTTCTATTGCACAAAAAACTTTCAAAATTACTTCTAAAATTGCCTCAATAGTGAATTTTTGAAAAAATTGTAAACTCTAGTTAAAAATTCAAAAATACAGCTTCAAAATTTGCTAAAAATGACGGAAAAATAGAGCAAGAGGAGTCCTTTTATTCTATGCAGAGTGTTTAAAATTAGTTCTGAAATTGGCTAAATTGGCTAATATTGCAGAGAATTTTCTAAAAATCGTAAAATCTGGCTGATACAGCTTCAAAATTTGCTAAAAATAACGAAAAATAGAGCAACTCAAGTCCTTTTATTGTACAAAGATTTTCGAAATACGTTCTTAAATCAGTTAAATCGGACAATTGCGTAGTAAATTTTCTAAAAACTATAAAATCCAGCTAAAAATTTATAGATACAGTTTCAAAATTTGCGAAAAAAAACGAAAAATTGGCTAAATCGAACAATTTTGTTGTAAATTTACTAAAAATTGATGTAATTTGGATTCTTAGATACAAAAGTAGTTCTGATATTGCCCAAATCGATCAATTTTGTAATGAATTTTCTAGAAATTAAATAATCTTGCTGAAAATGTAAAGATACAGCTCCTAAAATTTGCTAAAAATAATGAAAAATAGAGCTAGTTGAGTCCTTTCATTATACAAATAATGTTCATAATAACTTAGTTCTACAAATAGGTTGGTAAATTTTCTAAAAATTATAGAATCTGGCTGAAAATCTAAAAATACAGCTTCAAAAATTTGCTAAAAATAACTAGATCTGAAATTATCTGATCAATTTTGTAGCAAATTTTCTAAAAATTGTAAAATCTGGCAGAAATTCGTAGATATAGATTCAAAATTTGGCAAAAATAACGAAAAACAGAGTAAGCTGGCCTCTTTATTGTACAAAAAAAAATCAAAATTGGCAAAATCGGACAATTCTGCAGAAAATTTTCTGAAAATTGTAAAATTTGGTTAAAAAATTCATAGATACAACTCCAAAATTTGCTAAAAATAAGAAAAATAGAGCATGTTGAATCCTTTTACACTATGCAGAATATACAAAATTAGTTCTGAAATTCGCTAAATTGGCTAATTTTGTAGAAAATTTTCAAAAAATTGTAAAATCTGGCAGAAAATTCATAGATACAGCTTCAAAATTTGCAAAAAATAACGAAAAATAGAGCAAGTTAAGTCCTTTTCATGAGAATAAATTGCACCTAAAGTTGTCCTGAAATAACCAAATTCAGATATTCATCTGAAAATTGATGAAAACTGTTGAAATAATGCAATTTTCGAAAAACTTGCTACAAACAAATTCAAAATAGACAATCGACCAAAATTAGACTAATTTAATTAAGAGTAATTTTCGATTTGGTTTCCGAAAAATTGCCACACTTCAAGACACGATTTCCCCCTCAATTTCAAAGATACTCAAACTTACGATACCTCATTGGAGCGAGTATTTCAAGACCCAGACAATAAACTATCCCACTTTGGAAAATTTTAACAACATTAAGAATCAGACAAAGAAATTGAAGATTCACCTTTAAACAAAAGTTTACCGTTAGTAGAGCTTTAGGGTGAGAATACAAATTACTTAAAGTCAACAACCGAGCCGAATTCTCTTAGATTTCAAATTTAAATCTTTGGCCCCGTATAAATAAATTTTGGGCAATAATCAATGATCAAGCGTTAACTACCTAAAATAGAACTATCGAATGAATCAATCATCGAAAATAGATGTTTAAGGCTGTGCGCTTGAGAAAATAGTGGGTTGAAAACGATTTTCCAATTGAAAATTTGTTAATAGTCCATTTTTCAATTTAATACCTCTTTATATGCTAACTAATACCATAAATAAAATTGATTATGCAAATCTATTTAGAATAATTAAACTTTAAACGTTTTAATCAATATAATTGATTATTCACCAAATAATATTAGAATAGTTGACATCTCGTCTTGTTTAACTCAAAAAAAATCAGAAATCATAAATAATTGTCTGACTGAATTTATTGGAAACAAAGCATAAGGATGATGATGATTATGAAATAAACCTTGTAGCTTTGAACTGCAGTCCTATTTATTGATTTCGTTTATTTATTTTTTTGTATTCGCCTTTAACTCAATTGATTATCCGTTATAATAATAGATTGTGTAATTTTCATTAAAATTTAAAAGTTCCTTTGTAAAATGAGATTATCACCGGATCCGGATCTAGCCTTCATTACAGTTGTGATTGTGATTTATTACGAAAAAATATAGGAAGACTTGTGTAATCTTTAATAACAAGATTTGGAAATTATCGATTTTGAATGTACAAACAACGAAAAATTGAAAGATTTCCAAAAATATCATTATTTATTAGGTAATGTTGAATGTGGGGATTTTAGTTCAATTCTATTGTAAATTTCAGGGTTTTAGTCGAAATTTGAATTTCTAATACTTCAAGGATCGATTTTTTCCAAATATTAATTATAATCAAAGTAGCGGTGTTAATGTCCCCTTAAATCCAAAGACGGTTTCAATTTTCCAATAATAATCGACTTAAGAGGATTGTTGACAACAACAACTCGTGTTTTTTCAGTTTCGCAAGTCGACCTGAATGGCTGACAGTACAAGGTTGGCGGCCCAAGCACAATGACCACGGGTCAACAGGTCAACTCCGGAATGCCTCTCGCTAAAAACGCCACTTTCAACGATCCAACCGCAACCAAATTAAGTCGCCTTCCAATCGATTATAACACGAACATAGACAATAATAATAAAAATTGTGATTGTTACAAGCGCACGTTTCTAACAATGTCGAATTGGCTAATCGCAGTGATCCTGAATGGAAAATTGGCCACGACCATCACGCTATCTGAATAAAATGTCGTCGATTATAAACAAATAAAACGTGGAAAATGAGCGATGGAAATTAAATTTATTGTCAATCGGATTTATCTACTAGCTAATCAAAGAAGAATGTAAAGAGATCGTTCTTGACACAATTTCCATCATGATAGTACAGAAAAATCCATTTATTTATGTTCGAGTCCATCAAAAATACAAGTATTCGTTAAGCTCCAGCGATTCGCCCTTTGGAACATCATCTCTATTAAGAAAAATATTGTGCAACGATGTTCATTTGGAGCGAATTTAAACGACCGTGTAAATTTCAAGTTACGCTCTAATTACGTGCAAGATTTGGAATTTGAATATTTAAATTACAAAAAAAACCGTAGATGATAAGCAGATGAATTTCACAATGCCCCTCCAAGGCAGCGATATTTTATAATAAAAAGCCTTTTAATAATAATAGATCTGTAATTTTTCAATTTTTCGTCGGTTGCTAAATATTCATTTAGAGAAAGGTCAAGATCGTATCAAACAACAATTATTATTAGTTTGTTTTTTATTCTAATGAAAGTTGTGACAAGCCATCGATGGAAATAAACGCCGATTTTATCCACAAAAATCGTGTCTGTATAGAATTGTTCTTGATTAGAACTATAATTGAAAGTGATTAACATTGACAATAAACACAACTGACTCCTTTAGTTTCTAGACCGTAACCGATTAAGCAACGTACTAGCGAATTAACCGAAAATTCTAATTAACAAGACGACTTCAACGGCCGATCAGGCGACGAAACCGGCTGAAATCTCCAGCCATTTGAGTTAAATTGTTGTTTTAATCGCCGATAATTAGCCGTTATTTGTGCCGATCTAGCCATCTGTTTGAACCAATTTAATGATGAAACTGTCATTGTTAACGATGACGAGATCGCTGATGGAATTGAGCGACAATGATGGTAAAAAGTGTCAAGCACTAGATTTGCGTAAGTTGAGTCTCTTTAGAATAAAAAAATCAAATGATTTTCGTTAAAATAAAACTATAAATTAGTCCTTGTGGTTGTTAGATTTGCGTGCTATTATTTGAATGCGGTTACCGTTTATTCAATTGCACAATTTCCGACATTTACATCCTTAAATTTCCATTATTACAACAATTTTATGCTAGAATTATAATATCTATAATAATAATTGCAATATTTTAAATAAATACAACATTAACCTATTTATGGCTGGAATTTTTCTTGTTTTCTTGTATTTGAATCGGACAATATCAACCACCTACGCGTTTTATTACAGAAACTCGGCCAAATCCCGCACGACATGCTCTCTTATCGGCAACAGAAAGAAGGTCGTATGTCGACAATTCTCTAAATTACCATCGAATTTATCAAACATCCAGTATAATCCGACTATCACGAATTTATCAGTTTTTAAACAATAGAAACCAACAGGTGGAAAGAAGATTAATGTGGCTAAGGAGCGAGAGATGGAGAATAAAAAACAGGTAACAATTTGGGTTAATTTCGGCTCTTATCTGGCCAGATTTTGAAACCTTCTCTCATATTTATATTTGTATTGTTTGATGACCATTCAGATTTTAACCTTTTCCAGTGAAACCCGTATATTTTTGTATTCGTATTGCGAAATATTTGACATACGTCCACCCGCATTAGGTGGCATTATCTACTGGACATTGAGTACAAGGGCATATTTGCTACTACTAGTGTTGTTGGTATTATTATCCTATTATTGCCTCAAAACTATTACGACATCCGCTACATGATGATAAAGTAGAAACGTTGATGGAAATTAATAATTGGGACGCGGGTTTCCAGTGCCGGACTGGAACATTGTGGCCTCAGTAGAGACTTAAAAGAACTTACAAATGCTATTTTATTTATCTCCAAAAAAGAGCGAGTTATCGATTATTTAATATTGGTATTGTTTCGACACTAGATTCGAAAATAGAAGCCCTTCAATTGCCGGCAATTTCCCGGAAAACTAGTAAACCGTTTGGGAAATTTCTTGGACTTTTGGAAAGCACTTTCTGTTTTCTATGTACTTGGTAAAAATCATTCGTGAATTTATAATATTGGCTAAATTATTGGAAATATAGAAAAATGTGCAAAATTATAGGAAAAAACATAGTTTTAGGTTTCGGCGATAACTTCAAATTCAACCAAAATTTCCCAAAACGAAAAATTTTCTCTAATGCTCCTTGAAATGCTCTTTCTAATGCCTTTTTATTTATTCCAATATTCACGAAAATAAGTAAGTTATTGGTTATTGAAGTAGCGGCACCAAATTCAAAAAATCCCTTCAATTTTTGGCAATTTCCCCGAAAACTCACAAACCGATTGGAAAACTTCTTGAATATTTGGAAACCGCTTTCTATTTTCTATGTTTTATGCAAAAATCATTCGTAAATATTTAACATTGGCTGCGGAAATACAGGAAAATATACAAAATTATAGGATAAATCATGTTTCTAGATTTTAGTCAATCGCTTTAAATTCAAGCAAAATTTGTCAAAAGGAACAACTTTTTCTAATGCTGCTTGAAACGCTCTTTCTAACGCAATTTTGTTCATTCTAATATTTACAAAAATAAGCAAATTATCGATCTTTAAAGTATCGGCATTGTTAGGGCACCAAATCTAAAAAAGTGTAATACAAGCCCTTCAATTTTTGGTAATTTCCTGGAAAACTCACAAGCCGATTGGAAAACTTCTCAAATATTTGGAAAGCGCTTTCTATTTTCTAAGCTTTGTGCAAAAATTATTCGTAAATTTTTAATACCTACTAAATTATTGCTGGAAATGTAAAAAAATGTGCAAAATTGTAGGAAAAATCGTACTTCTTGATTTTGGCCTATAACTTCAAATTCAAGTGGAATTTCCCAAAACGAAAAACTTTCTCCAATGCTCCTTGGAACGCTCTTTCTAACGTTTTTTTGTTCATTCCAATATTCACGAAAATAAGCAAATTATCGGCTATTAAAGTATCAGCATTTTTAGGCCACCAAATCGAAAAAAAATGTATTACAAGTCCTTCAATTTTTGACAATTTCCCGAAAAACTCACAGGCGGATTGGAAAACGTCTCGAATATTTGGAAAGCGCTTTCTATTTTCTACGTTTTTGCAAAAATTATTCGTAAGTTTTTAGTACCTACTAAATTATTGATGGAAATATAAAAAAATGTGCAAAATTATAGGAAAAATCGTACTTCTAGATTTTGGTCTATAACTTCAAATTCAAGTGAAATTTCCTACAAAGAAAAATATTCTCTAATACTCCTTGAAATGGTCTTTCTAAAGGTATTTTACCCATTGCAGTATCTATGAAAATAAAGAAGTTAGCTATTATTAAATATTGGCATTGTTAGTCTACCAAATAGAAAAACCCTTCAATTTTTGTCAATTTCCCGGAAAACTAACAAACCGATTATAAAATTTCTTGGATATTTGGAAAGCGCTTTCAATTTTCTATAAACCCTGTCAGAATCATGGAAAAATAAACAACATTGGCTAAGTTATGAGGACAAATATAAAAAATGGTAAAATTTTGATAATGATTTACAGAATTTTTACTGATTTTAAAGATAATTTCTATTGAATGTTTGTATTATTGGCCGATTTTTGAATACCTTACCTGTTTTGTTGGTGTTCATCCCCTATTCGTCGTTCTGCAATAAAACAACCCTCCGAAAAAGATCTGATGTGTATTAATCATTTTTTTTAGTTCTTCACTATTTAGGGAATTAATTTTCTCAAGGTTGGTAGTTAAACATTTGTGACTTGATTTGAAATGACAGCTGTCAAACTATTTTAAAGAAATCTTAATAATTATCAATTTTAATTGATTTATTTCAGGTATTCCGCTTAAAATAATTTATGATTTTCCTTCAAAAAATTTAGCAGTTATTAATATTTTTGAACAGATTAATATATTTTAAAATTGAGAGAATCAAGAAGCTTGGGTGAAAAACTGTACCAACTACAGAAATCCCTAAATTTCAAAAGTTCAATTTAAAAAAAGGCGCGAAATGGGAAAAATAATACGATAAACTATCAATTCATTATAAAACGCTAATATTATCGAATCTGACTTGATAATTATACGGCAATAGATAAAATTAATAGTAATTGTACAACAATAAATTGAATGCAAATGGAATGGCTATTGATTATTTCAGAAGCTCCCGTAAGTATGCGAAATGAATACAATTTCCACTCTAGCTACAAATAAATCTATCTCTTTCTCGTTTATTTATGCATTTGTAATTTATCAATCGTATCGAGAGAAAGTTGTGGAAATTCTGTAAAATTTGGTAACCGATAGGGGAAAAAAATTGCCGATTTAATTCGTCAATCTCTACTCCTTCCCGTCTGTCTTGTGCGGGTAATAATTTCGTAAATGATCTCATCTGCACTGCCCAACATAATGATGAAAGTTTACAAATTAGATCATTGTTAAATTTAACATATTTCAACGGACAATAAATTTTTAGCGTACAAATTAATTAGCAGACACCGATTAATTGTTTTACACCTGTACAGAAATGATGGCAAAATGATGATGATGGTGAAGAAACAAAGGTGTGTTAAATGCCAGTCACGATATTATTATGGTCATTTGTCTTGGAAATTATATAATTCCAATGATTGACAATAATTTCGTATTTATTAATTTACAATTTTTCTGTCCACTTTATGATTATTATAATTATAAAAAAAATCGTAATACAATTCTTAGAAATTGCGTGAAATTTCTGCAATAATCGATTTTATTAGAAGTTAATTGTGTCGCAACTATTTAGCGAACTTGTTTTGTTGTTATTATTAATTTTTTGTTTATTTTCATAAACAAGTAAACAGCACCCAAGACTGGGTCAAGAGAAATTGCTTGATTTAAACCTAAATATCTCACAATTTATAATTTATGTTATCTTTAAATGCTCTACTCTACCGACAATTTCGTTAATTTTCAGGTTCACATTATAAGAATTTCCTCATTAATTAATTTTATAGATACGATGGAGATGCTGTAGCAGAAACAGAAATGGATTTTTTTTAATTTAACCGCAACAGAACAGAAATTAGGGTTGATTAAATTTGCGAATATTGGATCGAAAAAATGTAATTTAGACCTTCCAGTTTCGATAAATTCGTATTTCTCCCATAATAATTTCCGCTATTTATCCGCTCCAAAAGGCATAGAAACAGAATTGCCGATCTTGCGGAAATTCCGCAGTTACACCACCAGAAACAGATCCTTAACTTGTCTAGTTAATTTTATAAGGCGATTGTAACGTTCCTAAGATTGGATTCTAACAAATTTTTAACTAGACAGTTTTATTGAAAAATCCAATTTTTAATCAAATTGGCACAACTGAAGAAAGCCTTCCTCAATATAATTTCCCTATTACGTTTTCTTCCTAGGAAAGCTGAAATTTGCTTTGCGTGACTAAATACACGAGTTCGTAGTCAATAAATTATGAGAAAATTGACAAGACCATAAAACTACAGAATTTATGAGCTTATTGCTAAATTTTAACGATATCAACCCCTATAAGGACGATTTTGGAGTAATTTGCCGATAGATCAAGATAAAGGAAATTTTCAGTTGAAAGTAAGTGGCTTTGTTTACAAATCGATTTTAATATTAATACGTTGTTAATAATTAATTACAGAAGAAAGTTTAAACAATCCATGTCGCTGAATAATTCCTCATCTGTTGGTTACAAACCAACTTCCTTGTTAAATTATTAAATTATTTGCCAAGTTATATAATTTGTCAATTATTCCTCTACTAGATTTACAATGAAATCAACTTGTTATTAAATTTAAAAACGAATAATTATAAATACAGAAAAATAGTGAAACAATCAATTCAGCTGCATAACTGTGAAATTATTCAATTTTCAAAACAATAGTCATTGAAAATGTTTATGTTAAAGTTGTATTTACTTATTGTTTCATGCACGTTGAGCTGTACACGACAATTCGTGCAATAGAAAGGATGGTTGCAGATTTTTCAATTATCGTTAACTAATCATTTCCACAGTGACCGTTCAACGATTTTTAGGCGAGTCCCGAAAGTTTACACCTTGTACTAGAAAATATCGACAAATCGACGCCAGGGCCGGCTCGTGGCGAGAACCGGCCCTAAAGTCTCTTGAGGCTCTTTTCAAATGACCGAATAGCCAAATGAAAGTGGAGATTTTATTGTTAAATAAAGTGCCTAAAATTTCTATTTATTTTACAATTGATTTGAAAATTTGGTGTACCCGAAAACTCGAAATTCGTCTTGAGAGCGATATTAACAGTTAAAATAACCAAAAATCTGATTCTATACTGGAAAATCGCTAAATTGTTTAAATTGCAATAGAATTCTGTAGAAATGTTCGATTTTATCTGCAAAATGTGCAGAATTTTGGCCCCGGGCGGCATTTTCTACCACCCCGGCCCTGTATTCTTGAGCCAAAAGACCAAATTCTCGATCTACTATATCGATATTATCGAGCAATTTCAAATATTAGAGATTAAATCGATTTAAAATTGAAATATTGTTAGAGACGAAAAATGGTGGATGCGCCGGGAGAGTTGTATTTTAAAATTACTCATTATTTTAATAAATTAATTCCGATTTTATTTATCGTTTATTCTGATCAAAAGGCTCGATTTCTGCTCAATTTTCCGCTTGTAAAGCTGCCATTAAACCTATTACAGTTATTAATGATCAAAATTTGTATAATTAGCAAATACAGATTAATCGGTAAACTTTCATAAATTGCCCAATATCGGCTAAATTTGAAAGTATAAAGTGGTCTATTAAAATCAGAATTATTCAATTAGATCAAAAATACTCGTTTATTTTCAGTAAATTATTCGGCTTGATTGTAGTTTGTAATTTTCTTCTAAATTATACAATTGTCGATATTTGCGTCGTGTATTCGAGGTTGTATACTACGAGTACAATTTGTTATAATTTCAAATTTAAAATGTTGCCTTTCTTTAGTTCTAGGAACTAAAGTGGTGGTCGTTCAACCGTTTTTTTTATTCTAAATCAATAAAGTTTCGAAACGGAAAAAATACAACATTAACGATACAGTCACTATAAAAGGGAACAGAATGAAAATCAAAGACAATTTAAAGAAACTGATGTTATAATTCAGTCAAATATTATATATAGATAGCTAGTGTGAAACTTGATTGCAATGATATCCCATATAATAACAAATACAACTATTACGACGTTAAAAATGCGATGACAAGAATCGAAAACTCGTAAACGCGACAACGGATACAATAAGAATAAATTATACAGAATTGGCAACTGGACAATCGCCACAATTTCGGCCAAATTATCACGTTAATTGGGGCTCAATTTTCGGTTAATCAATTGGAGATTAAAATTTATCAAATCAGAAACAATAAAGATTGAGAAAACGCATCTAATTTAACGCTGATACGGTCGTGTTTCTAGTTCAATTTACCAGATCGATTGTTGCAATTGCATTAATCCCATTTTTCATCATCTCCTACATAAGAGAGAAAAAAACCTAAAAGACGTTCAGTTGGAACGATTGAGGCGTGTCCGAGAGTAATCTACATTTGTTAAATGCATGAGTTAATAAATCCAACATGCAATTTGAAAAGCGAAAAACTGGAGAGAAAAAATCTCGATTCTATACGATAACTATAGCCTTGATGGTAACGCTCACCGGTATTGACCATTTTAAAAAGGGTGAAAGCTTACGGTAACTCTAGGAAATATCGATAATCGTCTAATTTTGTTGTGGGAATTTCATCATTTTCAAGACGTAGATAATTCTAATTGAAAATTGGACTTGTTCCGGCTTTAATTGCGAGTAGAATGAAATCTGGTAGTCGTCTAGTTTGCACATATTTCGTTAAATAATTAATTCGAACTATCTAGAAAGTTATACAGTAATTGAACTATACTAAACTTCCTTCTAAACAGATTGTACTTTCTTGATACATCTTGCGATTAATCTAACAATTATTAATATTGTTCGATTTTGATGCAATTGGAGTAAAAGTAAATAACTGTATCAGTTCATTGCTTGCGTCTATTTTTTTGAGATTTGCTAAGAAATTGCTTCCTTTATAGATAAACCGGCATGTTCGATAGTCTCCGAATAGATTTGAGTAATTAACAATTTTAAGTTGTGTAAATAAAAATTGTTTTAATTATCTACGCTTCATAATCTTTAGAATATGTTAAATTGTTATAATAACAACATTTTTACATGGTGATTATAAAGTCGAAATAATTGCAAATTCCCCTCCTAATTAAACTAGAATACAACGAGTATAAATTCGCCTCGCTGAAGACATTTCGTCAGTGACTTGATCGCATCCTCATATCCAACATTCACTTAGCTGTGGAAAAACGTAAGTTTCCACCTAGAACTCTCCACAATTTCCCATAAAACTCTATTATTTCAGAATTTCGATTACAACAATGTTCCGTTTCGTTATCATCACCCTTTGTTCTGGTAAGATTATTATTTGTCTCAAATCATAAATAATGGGGGTGTTTGATTACAGTTGCTCTCGCCTCAGCTGGAGTATCTAAACAAAAATTAAGCATTGTTGTTAGCGAACCACAAGCTGAGGGCTCGCACAGTTACGGCCAAATTTCCGGACACGGTTACGGTGGCGGCAAAATCGGCGGTTACGCTTCCAGTGCTGAATTGACAAGTCTCGCCCGTTCATCGGCCTTACAAGCCAAAACAGCCGTCCAAAACCAACAAACCGCCGGCAGTCAAGCCGCTTTCGGCGCCCAAAGCAGCCTCGCCCAAGCCGCTCTAGGGGTAATCTACAAAATTATAAATTTATTTATTTTATTGTATTGTTAACATATTAGGCTGCTGCAACTGCTCAAGCCGCTCTGGTTGGTAAACAGGTAATCGTCCAAGGCTTAGAACAACAACTACAAGACGCCGAACGACAATTACAAGCCGAAATCGCCCAATACGAACAGACCCAACAGGCCGCTATTGCCGCCGCTGAGGCCGCCCAACAAGCCCAACAACAAGTAGCCGCAATCACCGCCGCATTGGCGGCTACTCAAGGTGGTGCTGCTAACGCCGCTAAGGCTGCCACTGAGGCCGCCAGTGCCGCCGCCGCCCAACAGTCGATGATCCAAGACGCCAAACAACGCATCGGTAGCTTATCGCAACAATTGCACAACGCCATCAACGAATTGCAAGCAACAGAAGCGTCAGCACAGAAGGCATCGGAAGCCGCCCAAATTGCCCAAAGTAATGCTGCTGCTGCGGCTAATGCTGTCGCCTCCAGTGCTGTACAAGTCGAATTGAGTGCACAAGAATATGACGGCCATGACGGTGGTTATCATCACCATTAGATTTAATAATAAGACTATTGTAGCGATCATTTTCACTCATACTTTGTAAATATGGTTCATTCCATACATTCATATGATTATTATTATAATAATACAATCATAGATCATAATAAAAATCTATTTAGTTCAGATATACGACTTTCAGTTTTTGTGCGGAAAAATCCCGAAATTGTGCAAGATCTTTATGCTTGAATGAGGAAAATTTTTTTAAAAGATGCACGACTTTCTAGATCTAGCTTTATGTAACAATCACATTCAATACTGACAATTATCACAAACATATAACAATCTGGACGGCTTCATAAAGGAAATTTCACCAGCAATTCCTTTGTAATCTCAACGCAACACCTGGCGGATGCGTTTAAAATTCCTGATTTCAATTGGAAACAGTTCCGTTGCTAATTTACGATTCTATAAAGATTGATTCGTCTTTTACAATTATACAATAAGGGAAAAGTTGGTTTCAAATTGAAAAATATATCAGTTTAACGAGCGTACCCACACATACTAAGATTGTTAGAAAGCTCTCGTTTCACTGTCCATGCAGACATCGTATTTTATTCTAACCGTCTATAAACGGTCGATTTACTCTCGTTGATTTTGCTCCTGTATTGTCTAAAATAAAAATCTATTAAATTGTTTGACCTGAATATGCCGAATAGACAAGCCTACGCCATTCTACACCACCGGTCAAATTGTATAACAATATTAACGTCGGAAAGGTTAAATATTGTGAAATATTAAGTTTCCTAGATTGGACGAATGGAACAGAAAAAAACGGGAGCTTGTCGACAATTTTGCTTTCACTGAAAACGTAGGAGCAATAACCATAAAAACGGCATTGATATCGATCATTAACATGCCTGGATTACAACAAATCATTAGAAAAATTCAATTAGCCGTTCTATCGAAGTGGAGCAGTCGATTAAAACTATCGAGAAATAGACTGAAAATTCGAATAATCGAACGTCGAGCGAAAGCTCCGGCGAATTTCGGTTGTTTCCCGTTTATAACAGCCGCTATTAAAACTCTCATTTGAAATTCTCTGTAATTAATGAAGCATCCAAATTCTTTCACCATAAAATAACTTGTCGTACATGTACAAACTGTCGCCAGCTATTACAATTAACTGGACTTTAACATATTTGGATTTGAGTGAAACTTAGAGATTCTTCTAAATAGACTAAACCAGATTTTCTTTAGAATGAAAACGAAAAAAACTGGCGAAGAAAATCTTCAACTACTCTCCTTCCGTATATTTCCGTATTCTAAACGTAACACCATGGAAATTGTCATATTGTGATGTATTTAGAAATTATAACGATTCATTTAGTAGATTCATTTAGAAATGTCGCTCAGGAAGAACAAGGTGTCATTAGTTTCTAATTAGATTTCTTATAGCACCTGAAGATATCCTTTCAAATCGTTCAATTTTCTAGAATTAGATCAAGAAAATTATACAGTAAGTTGAATTCCAATTTGCGAAATTATATGACTCACTTTTTAATGAATTTGTACAAAAATGTCGGTTGTTAATTTTATTATTCGTTCACCATTACGAAATCTAATCTATATGATCTACATGGAATGAATTAAATATAAGATCAGACGCTGTTAAATTGGTACCTAGCGAACCTTAACAATCGCTTCATATATGGATTTTTAATAACTATTGCGTCAAATTAGTTTGAAAAATGCAAATACGCCAACAGGAACTCGTGTGTTTTTACACAAAAAAAAACAATCCAAGTCGGAAAATATTGATGTTGAATGAGTTGAAAGAATGCGAGTACTTTTACCATAATCTCCATATAATCCTTTTTCTCTTCTAATTAATTAAAAACGATATGAATTTAATTAATCTACATGTAGCGAATAGACAATTACACGTTCCAACAGAATTCGTCTAAAATGTATCAGCCTTTCCCGTTATTATGAAATGAAGGATTCCCACAATGCACAGTATACTATAACCAATTCAGTATAAATACGAAGATTATTAGTTCAAACATCAGTACCTCCCCAACGATCAATCCAAACACTTCAACACATCACAACAGTTGAGAAATCGGTAAGTCGATTCAACTCTTGTTTGATTTAATCACGACAATTTCCGATTACAGGTGCAATAATGTCTAGAGTTTTTGTTGTTATCTGTCTTTGTAAGTATGATAGGGAATTGTTCGATTTAATCTAACGATTTCGTTTGGTAGTGATCGCTTTAACATCAGCGAAAACACAACGGAAACTGAGAACACTTGCTGCTGCCGATTCTCAAGTTCAAGCCGGCCATCATATTGAAGTTATCAGCGGTTATGGCGGTGAAGGCATACATGGCGGCGGCGGCGGCGCCCCAGCCCCCCAATACTCTTCGGGCACAGAATTGACAAGTCTAGCCTTATCATCGGCGTTACAAGCCAATACAGCTGTACAAAATCAACAAAGTGCCGGCGCCCAGGCCGCTTTAGGCGCCAAAACCGGCTACGCCCAAGCCGCTCTTGGGGTAACTCCTATTTTCGATAAACTTCCAAATTTGATTGTAAATTTGCTTAGGCTGCCGCAACCGCTCAAGTAGCAGTTGTTGCTAAACAAGTAATCGTCCAGAATCTCAGACAACAACTCCAAGACGCCGAAAGTCAGCTCCAAAACGAATTGGGTTTGTATCTTCAATCCAGACAGGCTGCCCAAGCGGCCCAACAAGCCGCCCAACAATCCCAACAACAATTGAGCGCCACCACAGCAGCATTGGCCGCTGTCCAATCGGCAACACAATCGTCTCAGGAAGCCGCCAAACAGGCATCTAGTGCTGCTGCTGCTCAACAGGCCATGATCCAAGAGATTAAACAACGAATCGCCCAGGTCACTGATAAATTGAATAATGCATTAGGTGAATTGCACGAGACACAACAGTCGGCACAACGAGCCGCTGCTGCTGCCAATGTGGCTCAAGCTAATGCAGCAACTGTTGCACATGCCGTGGAAGCTGAAAATATCCACCAAGATATCGGCGGAGGTTACCATCACTAAATATTTTAATTGTAATCAATAAATGTAATAAATGAGACTCGTATTCAATAAACACCTTTTATTTTTGTTTCAAATTCCAAGATTATTACAAAACTATTAATGTTTATGATAACCAATACTAGCGACTACAGCGTTAGCAGCTGTATCGGCGTTCACTTGGGCGACGTGAGCAGCAACCGAGGCTTTTTGCGCAGCTGTTTCGGTTTCTTGTAAATCGGACAAAGCGGTATCCAATTGACCGTTCAATTCCGCAATTCTACGTTTAGCTTCCTCCACCATAGCTTGCTGGGCTGCTGCTGTAGCAGCAGTTCTGGCAGCAGTCTGGCCGGCATGCGCAACACTCCGTTGGGCAGCCGTCAAAGCCACATTCAAAGTAGCTGCATGTTTTTGGGCTTGTTCAAGCGAGTGTTGCGCCGTTCTTGCCGCCTCATCGCTCTGTTGATAATGGGCGATTTCGCTCTGCAGTTGGATTTGAGCCTTCTCCAACTGCTCCCCCAATTCTTTGATGATTGCTTGTTTACCGATAACGGCAGCCTCAGCCGCTGCAGCTGCCTAAATTTGAATCAATAGTATCCGAACTTACAATAATCGAAACTTACGCTTTGGGCGGCCTGGGCTAGGTTGTTTTTGGCGTTGAAAGCCGCCTGATTTCCGGCAGTCGCTTGGTTGTCGACGTGGGATCGCGCCTGGATTGCTGACGAGTGGGCGAGGCTCTTCAGTTCGGCTCCGCTTGAAAGGCGGCCGTGTCCGAAGGAATCAGCAATGAAACCTTGGGCGATAGCCGCTGGAAATTTCGATTAACAGGCAATTTTTATGTTGATTTTTAAACTTACTGGAAATTAAAATAATTGTGAATTTCAACATAATTGTGTTTTGAATTGGAATAGGAACGATTCGGAACAATCGATTGGTACTGTTGTATTGAGAGATAATCGCTAAATATTTATAGTTAAAAATCGGCTAAAAATGGAAATAATAATTTCGGTTACAGTTGAAAGATATTGATAAAAATATGATCAATTAACTGTAACAAATTGAATGTGATGGATTTGTCCGGGATAAAACGTTCACAAAAATCGAACAAATCGCCAGATGAAAGTTTCCTTTAAGCTTTTTCTTAATAGCGGATTAAATGGTGTTATAATTACTGTAAGCATGTCAATAACATATAAAATTCTTTACAATTACTATAACTGTATCAAATTAAAGTGAGGAGATAAAGGATTACAAAATTACAAGTAATTAGAAGGAAAAAAAGTAAGAAAAATGAAAGGCATTTTCAAATAAAACGAGTTTATTACAAAACCTACCGCGATCTACAATTTTATATTACACCCTCTGATAGATTTAGGCCACTTCCATCGACTTTCTCTTTAATCATTTGCATCAAATATGGGATCTTTTCAAAATCGGCTAAAGCCTCCCATGTGTCCAAACACACAGGTATTACAATATAACCGCAATGTTGGAGTGTTTTCAGCGAAAATAACGTACTACATCGCATTTGGCGATTATTTAAAGTATAACGAAACGCCGGCAATGCTTGGATTACAATTCTGCAACTTCACAATTACAACAAATCAAACGAAAATTAATTATAAAGATTACAATTGATGATCGGGGGGTATTTCTAAATCTTCAACAAATTGTACATCGTTAGATGTACTGAAAGCGACCGGAAATCCACCTTTTCTAAAAACTGCCACATGATCTGGAAATTAAACAAAATTAATTAATTGAACGGTTACAATAACGAATTATTACCGATTTGTTGGCCAACTTTCGTAAATAGATTACTTTTAACGTATTTCTCACCACCTAATGCCTTTTGTAAAGCACCCTCTAATGGGTAATCGAATTCGAAATTGATTCGACTTACAATTTTCTCCGGTAAAAATCTCGACGGTAATAAGCACGACAATTCCGGCTTATAGAATTTGATACTTTGCCATACAATCAAATAATTCTCAATATCGGACATGAATCCTAAAATCAATTAATTAAAGTAATTAAAGGGAAGAATTAGAAGTAACGGGCGATTTCTCGTTCATTTTTTAAAGAAAATTCAAATTTTAGGCTTGCTCGAAAGAATATTTCGAGCAGAAATCACTAAAGTGTAGACTGATGACTGAAAATCAGAAATTCACTATAAAATTGAACAAAACCGACTAAATAGTCTCATTTAATATGGAAAATTTACCAAATGGGCTGATAATTTAAGAAGAAAATCTTGATTATAAGCCACGGTTATTTCTAGAATTGACAAAGTGTCCAAATTTTTTTGGAAATGCTTTACAAAGTAGACTTAAGAGGAAATTTTGACTAACGATTTCTCATTCATTTTCCAACAAAAATTCAAGTTTTTGAGCTTGTTCGAAAGAGAATTTCAAGCTCTATCAGAGGAATTTTATAGTTCTGGAAAATGTTATGGAAATTTCGAGTTATAGATGAAAATCTATAAGTTTATTTTTTAACATTTTCACTCATAACTCAGCTTATATCAATTTGTTTTTAATGAATATAGGTTTTAATCGATAGAAAATTGGAAAATCTTTCCGAATATGCAAGAAATTTCCCAATTGGTCCGGTAGTTTTCCAGAAAATTAAGAAAAATAGCAGTTGTCGAAGGTTTTTTGCACAATTTTAAACATGGAACATTAAATAGTAATAACATCTATGCGCTACTTAAAAAAAGAAAAGCCAGTTTTCCACGCGATTTTCCCATGAAAATCCCATGAAAAACCAAGTTTTCACATAAAAATAACACAACTAGAACCGTCTACAAACTGGAAAAACCCAGTTGAAACAATCATTTTTAATAGCTGAAAATGGCCAACAAATTCGCCATAATTTTCCACAAATTTTCCAAATTTTGATAATCGATCTCTATTACATGAACTCCACAAGTTTAAACTTTGAGGAGATGGAACATTTAATTGTCTGTATTGAAAATTATGCAAGAAAACCGTCAACAAATTTTTGCCGATTTTCTCAATTTTCCGGAAAACTACCGAACCGATTGGAAAATCTCTTGTATATTTGGAAACCCCCCTAAATTTTCTATCGATTAAACCCCTTTTCATTACAAACAAATCGATATAAACGGAGTTATCGTGGAAAATTTAAGAAAACATACGTCTAGATTTTCATCTATAACGCGAAATTTCCACAACATTTTCCAAAACTGTACAACCCCCCTTATAGAGCTGGAAATACTCGTTCGATAACCCCAAAAACTGGAACTTCTATTAAAAAATTAACGAGAAATCGTTGATCAAAGTTTCCACTCGTGTGATAATTACGTTTTTTGAAGATATTCGCTAAATACTGTTCGTTTAAACTACGATTCAAAACGTCAACTTTGAAAATATCCAACAAACATAGAGATGATGCAAATTTCAACCATAAAATCTCGCGTCGATCCACTTTTGCCATATTTTCCGACATTTGTATCAAATTTTTGATTTCATCCCAATAAACCGGACGATATTCGGTCATTGCTACCGCTATAGCAATACTGTAAATATCAGATGGCTCCCCTTTCGTGATTAAATCGGGATTATCGTGAATCTTCCTCGCCATATAATCCAACAGGAAATTATTATAATGACTCTAAAACAGAATCAATCAATTCTTGTACGATTAATTAACGAATTACGAACAATTCTAGAAAATTTCCGTAATAAATAAACGGCATGTTTAAAGCCCATATCGTTATCGATCAAATAATTTGCACAAGAATCGAAAAATACTTCATTATAACAATAATTGGTTTGATTCAATTTGAAACGTCCGGTTAATTTCGATAGTGTCGTCTCCATGTCGTTATAATTCAATTCATCGAAATGGACAATTAAAGTTTCAAAAGATTTCTTCATTAAGGGGCGCAATAATTCGTCACTTTGCATCTCACAAATCGACCAAACTATACTTTTAGCAACTTTCACATCGAATTCTTGTTGACAATTCAAATTATTAACAATCAATTCGATTGTCTCCTGACTCAATTTATGACTAACCGAATAATGTAAAGCATCAGCTAATGTCGTTAAATTTTCGTAATTAATCTTCGTTTTCAAATTAATCTCGAATACAATCGGTAGGGCTATTTTTAAAGCTTCAATCAACGGTGTTGTACTGAATTGATTCAATAGAAAATCCATAAAAATGATCTGTTGAATATTCAATTGGTTGACACTATGTCGGATTAATTGTAATAAAACTTGAACGATTGTACTATTCGATGGTACACCGACATAACTGATAATCTTCAACGCCTCTATTACATCGGGTAGTTCAATTGAACCGGCTTGGAATTTTAATTGGCGACACAATTTAGCGAAATTCGGATCGGATAAGATCTGTTTCGTTGAAAATTCTGAACTGAAATCAATTTATTATTAAATTAAATTTCCAAAATATTATTTGTACCTTCCGAATTTTTGTAAAGTAAATAAACTCCTTAAAGCCTGAATTACATGTTTGTTGTTCATGATTTTACAATGATTAGCCACCATATCCAAAACGGCGTGTGTATTGGAAGCATTCTTCAAATTTAACATCAATAAGTCGGTATTTTGTCCACTTTTAATTAAATCTCTATTATAACTGCACAAATTTCGTAAAATTCCGTGATTTTGATAGAGCCTGGTGATGGGCAATCTGTATATTACCTTGAATACATGCGACATATTCCTGTAAAAATCATACATTATTATTATTGTTGATCTAGTTCCAAAAATGTTGGCAATTTTCTATTTTAAATAACATCGCCCTTTGTCTAATTGTAAATAAACGTCCTTTAAAATAGTAATTAATTGTAGATACATCCATCGACAGGTGGTGGTAATCAAGTTCAAATCACGCGCCTACTGTGGCTCGAATCCAATTGGTTTACCATTGACGTGTCGATTACGTCGACGTTTCCGATTGGTCCACTCAGTGCCACTTTGTATAAAACAAATATGTCGGAAAATGACTAGTACAAATTAACAAAAATAGCAAGTTGTTGAATAACTTTATAATTAATCAGTCATTGTTTAGTGTTTGTATTCACTGTTCGCTTGTGTTTCGATCTTGTCAATTATTTAATTTCCTCCCAGTTATTCCACAATTCTCATGTGAATTTCGATCGACTTGGACGGAATGGATAAGAAGAAACGTTACGAAAAGCTCGGTTTTAAACCGCAAAAAGAGAACGTCTACAATGCTTTATTACCGTACGCTGAGAAACTCGACGATGAATCCACACAATTATTCGCCGATATTAAAACTAACCTTGTTAAATCGGTATTGGCACATGAAATGCGACCTGGCTGTGCTTTATGGACGTCACGTTTGAATAAGTAAGCCTATTTACAAATAAACACTATTTCGCCTAAAATCAATTCGAATTAAGTCATTTTTTGAATTAAATTGTAAATTTTTGAAATTATTTCAACCCTTCGATTCGGCTGTCAAATTTTTGACAGAAACGCGAACATGTGCCGAATAAGTGGGGATTAAGGCGCCCATTTCGAAAATTTGCCACATTATTGTAGAAATCACCGATTACGTAACAATAATTCTAAAAATCATCATCAAATATTTGCAATATTAGTCATTTCTAGTAATAAAAAAATCATTAATCTAGACAACCAACAGTACTTTAATAGACGAGTAGACATCTGATTGGTGGTTATAATGCGGGAAATTTGAATCAATTGACACGAATTTTAATAATCCGCAACCAACAATACAGCTATAATCGATCGGCGGTTTTAATTGGTTGATTATTAGCGGGCGATTTAAATTGATAAAATTTTTGAATTTCAGATATATAAAAATCTACGGCATGAAATTCTCAAAAGACGACCATATTGCATTAATCAAACTATTTTACGAATTATTAACCATTCCCGATTTGGAACCAACTAGAATTAATAAATGTACGTCAACATTATCGCAATTATTGAAGAAAAAATATTTAATATCAAGAGATGAATTGGTATTAAATTGGCGACCATTATACGATTTATGTGTACGTGTTATGGAGAAGAGTAAATCCGAAATTGGCATGTACCGTTGTTATGCTACATTAGAAACTAATGTAATGACTGCTATTCGATTGTGTCGAATGTAAATTGTTTTTTAAAATTCAGTTTTTCGAATATTTTAATTGAATTCGTAGATATTTCCCGGCGAATGCTACACAGGAGATTTTGGACGAATTTCGTCCGAAATTCTACACTCCAGGCAGTTCGGATTTTGTGAATGCGATCGAATATATGGAAATTTTCTTGCCGTTATGTGTAAAACCGGAAGAAGCTCCAATTTCTTATCAATTATGGTTTGAAGAATTTATGACGTTATGGAATCAATCACACAATGCTGGCGTATTAGAAGAAGTATTTGATTTTATTTCAAATACAACAATTTTTAATTTTAATTTTGTAGCATATGATGTGGCTGATGGCGCGTCTTAGTAGCTTTACAATCGGTTATATTGATTGGGAGCCGTATATACCGTTTATGTTTACGAGATTTCTACGTAGTTTCCAATTACCAGTCTTCTATCGACAGAAACAAACCAATAAAACGTATAAAATGCAAGTTTCATCCATCTGTGTTTGGATAACTTGCATTTTAAACGGTGATAAGAATTCGGCATTTTTCCATTTAGAGAAATTCATGCAAACTTTAGTCAGTTATTATTATCCGGCTAATACCGGTCGTTGGTCGCCGAAATTAAAAGAATTCCTACGGAAATTATCATCGTGTTTTGTACAACGGCTCCATTGTGAACGTTATCGGAAGAAATCATGGGAAACTCCAGTACCCGAACATTATAAACTAACCGATGATGATATCGATCGTTTCGTTAATATAATCAAACCATGTATCGAACAAGCGATGTTTTCGAATCAAGGCAGTCAAGATATTGTTTTAGCTTTACAATATTTGAGTACGTTAAGACCGAATCTTATAGTACCGATGATTTTAGATAAATTATACCAATCGATGGATAGTTTAACCGAACCGCATAAATTAACCTGTTCAATGTTGGGTACAATTGCAGTATCACGATACATGATGCAAGGTATTAGGAAGAACTATCCAGAAGGCCCCACGCATGTCCTGCCGTTATTAATGGCAGTATTGCCAGGAATCGATCCGAATGATATTCGAAAATGTCTTGTAACATTCAATTTTATCGTACATTTCGTCAATATGATCCCTTTAGTTAATTCATCCGGTGCTAGTTTATATTACGATTTAACCGAAGAGGAACATATAGTTTGCGAAGCTACTGATGGTTTTGAAGATTTCGTATTACAATTCTTCGATCGTTTATTCCAATGGGTTGAATCGAATTCTTTAGATTTTGTACGTTTAGAACAGATGGCAAATAGTCATAATAACAGTAAGAATAAAGTTGAAATACTTGCAGAAAGTGCGCTATTTACTGTGATTTCGTCGGTTTTACACCAAAGTTCGCCCGAAATTTTCACGGTAAGTTACCTAAAGTTTTCAATTTTGATTTAATTTCGATTTATTAAAGGCGGCTCTTAAGAAATTATACAATTTTGCAACGGCGAAAATATTAGAAATTCAAATTTCTGGTAAAATGATTGCTGTAATTTGCCAAGGTTTCGCTAAAGTCAATCCGAAAGAAACCCTAAAATTGTTTCTACCCTATCTGTGCGATACAATCGAAACTTTATTGGAAGAAAATGTTAATTTACAAACCGAAGAACATCTAGACGCCGAATTGTTGTATAATTTACAAATTCTATCAGAAGTATTATTGATTTTAATGATAGAATTGTTTAATTATTTCGTTAATTTCAGCTAGTAGACGCCCGTTCTGAGATTGTTGATTATATTGATCGATTAACACCAATATTGGATAGAACTCTACATATAAAATCACTAAATGGTAGTTTATTAGCTGCCCGTTGTTTGGAAGTAATGATGTCGTCGTTAACTTATATTTTACCGACTGAATATCGCAGTTGTTCAACCCCTTACGATACTCCAGTTAAAGATTTCTTACCGATTCGCGAATGGGGTAAAGGCGAAAATATCAAAAATTTACAAATCAGTTGGTATATACCCAAAGATAAAGAGATTTCGTTAGTACAACAGTTGTTAAATAAATATCTAATACCGGAATTAACGAAATTAGATCGATATTGTAACGGTGATTTGAATTTAGATCGTACGGAATTACGGTGTGTTTTCCGTATTATTATATCGATATTATCATCACATCCTGTATTACCAATCTGGGATGAACCGGCAATTCATTTGTAAGATTATACAATTTTATTATTTCTATAATTAATTTTGTTTTTAATCAAATGATAGAGTAGAATCAGTATTGGATCCTTGGGCGTTTAATTTGATTGTAAGCGATACACATCAACTTCATATGCCTGATGGGCGTAATGTTCGAAAAGTGATAGCCGATACGATGCATCGAGTCCAACAGAAGATACTAGAAATCGATGAGGGCGATACTAAGAGTATCAATCACATAATACAAGTGGGTTAGTTTATTGAGTAAATTTTCAATAATTTCACTCTTTTTCTAGATTTACAACATTCTCTTATTCAACAAGTCCAGATCGCAGGATTTCGAGTATCACTGGAAGAATTTCCACGTCGTTAAGAAGGTGTTTGAAGATCGCCTCTATCAAAATAAATTACACCCAAGGAATATTCTAATAAGTCGAGTAATGCTACAACAAGAATTCCGTACTGAAAGTAGAAGTTGTACGTTTACTGAAACCCACAAACAGATTTTATTAGATTTGTTTGAATTGAGCGTCTGTCGATATAGTGAAGTAAATTCGGTGATTTCTCAAATAAAATCGATTCTATTCGTGTGATTTCAGGTCCGAATGGGGGCTCAAATGAAACTATTTTCAGTAATTGCCTATTTCCCCTATTCGTATATTGTTTTAAAACCGAAAATTATTGAAACACTCCAATTGAACACACAAGACCACCATGAACGTTTCAAGGGTTGTTTATACGTATTGGTAAATGCGAAAAATTCCCCAATTGTAACCCGCCATGATTGGTCGTTTATTCGCGATTTATGGCCGTTAATTGTCAAATCACAACCATCCGAAAAACCGTCAATTGTTAATTTAATTAATAGTATTCAAGATGCGGTACATCGTTTCTTTCCAACGATTGCCTTAAATTTGGTGTTTACGAAAACTTGTTTGGATGCGGCTAATAATTTAGCTAAAATCGAACCGGTTATTGTCGATCTAACGAAATTCCAACAATTTATCGATAATGGTGAAGATGTGTTGAAATTGAAATGTCAAAATCGTATACAAGCCTATAATGATACACTCGATGCTCTATTGGAGGCTTGCAACAATGGTAATTTACATTGGCGTTATCACACGATGGCTGTCGGTTTTATTAAAGATTTAGTCCATTTCGATGTTAAATACAACGTGAAGATCGTCAAATATTTCCTGCAAGCTTTAATAAACGAATCGATAACAATACGTAAAATCGCATTAAGAGTGATTCTATACGTTTTGATTCAGAATAAGCCGAAATTTAAGAAAATCGAAATCGATCCGTACAGTATTTCCGGTGTAAAAGCAGAAAAATTCCAACCGGGCATCCGGCCGGATAATAAATGGCTATTATATAATACCAAAACAATACCGAAAAATTCACTAGATTGGGACCAACCACGTTATGTTCATGAGACTTATATCGGTTATTATACGTGGCCTAAGAAATTATTAATTTACGCCCCATCGAATGAACAACCGAATATCGATGAACGTTTCGATAAATTAACAGATATCGAAACGGAAATTTATAATTTCTTCAATAACGATTCGAATTTGGAACAATTCTTCAAATATTTCTCAATGGAAGAGAAGAAAGGCAAAGATCAATTTAGCGCTTATAAATATTTGTTATTTAAGAATTTATTTAAATTATTCGAAGATAAGTTAGAAAAAATCATTCCACATATAGAGAAATTAGTTTGTGATAAGAACGAATCGAGTCATCGGTGTGCTGCTGAAACAATCAGCGGTTTAATTCGTGGTTGTAAACATTGGAAATTCGATAAAGTTGAGAAATTATGGTATTCTATCATTCCGATTTTACAAAATGCAATATTGAATATGTGCAGTGAAGTTGTTACCGATTGGGGCCTATGTGTGGCTATGGCTTTAGATTCTCGCGACCCGAAACGCTACCATTGGATATTCGAATATCTAATCGACGATCCTCTATCGAATCCAACAACGTTTATAACTTGCGGCCGTTTACATATTCTACAATCGGCACTAGCTCAAATGAGTTGGCGTAATGTTGAATTATTATCGCGACTTTATCGGTATATTAAACCGCATCTATCGCATCCATTTCAGAATATACGCGATAAAATTGTTGGTTGTTTAAATATGATCTTCTCTAGAGATATATTGATAAGTTGCGATAAATCGGTTGATGTCGTTAATATTGATGAATTCTTCAATGAAGTCCAGCCGATTTTCAATAATTTATACGCGTATACTTTGAAGAAATTGGACAATATTGATGTTGATAATTTAGAACAAATCTCCCAAAATTTGGATTTATTGCAATTGGATAACGAGGAGGAACGCGATAAGGCCATTCGAAT
Organism: Hycleus cichorii; assembly: GCA_013841215.1. Classification (NCBI taxonomy): domain Eukaryota; kingdom Metazoa; phylum Arthropoda; class Insecta; order Coleoptera; family Meloidae; genus Hycleus; species Hycleus cichorii. The sequence goes on from JACDRQ010000391.1 coordinate 48,157, forward strand.
ATTCAAATTGGTTGCAAAACATGTCACTTCAAGTAGTGTACGGGTTACATTCACGATAACACCGGAATATTTCAAAATGTTGCCGTTAGTTTGTATTTTACAAAGTAATGATGTTGATGATGAAGTACCGCCGATTTGTACGAATTTCCTAGCTGTTCTATCGCAATCTATAGTTATTTCTAAATATATTCCATTCGCTTTAGAGACAATTAAACGAACAACAAAATGTCCGTTCTGGTCGGCTAGGAATGTCCTACCGGAATTCCTATCGTGTTTCGTTTTCCACAACATGGCGACAATACTATCACAAAAAACCTGGATTATTGACGTAATTAATTAATTATTGTTATTGTTGTTTGTAATTGTTATAATTTTAGGTACAAAATTTGGTTTTAGAATTACTGGAAGATACACAACCGGAAGTCCGAATTAATGCAAGTCAAGTATTAAGTGGTCTATTACACTGCCAATTCATTCCTGAACCTTTAGAATTATTGGTAATTTAATTATTAATAATCGAATTGCTTGGATTAATTTGTATTTGTAGACGTTATTCAAACAAAAAGCTAAAACTAAATTGAAGAAAAAATCAAAATCCACAACCGAGAATTTAAATCTAACAAGTCTACGTTTCCGGCACGCCGGTGTTTTGGGCATGTGCGCCTTTATAAGTTCGCATCCGTATGACGTACCTGATTATTTGCCCGATGTTTTCGGCCAATTGGGGCCGCATCTGAACGATCCCCAACCGATTCCTGTAAGTCAATTCGATTATTGTAACTTGTAATTGAATTTGTAAAATTTAGGCGACAATACGGAAGACTTTGGGCGATTTCAAACGGACCCACCACGAAAATTGGGAAATACACAAGTTGAAATTTACGGAAGATGAATTGGCGGTTTTAAGCGATTTGACAGTGCCTCCTAGTTATTATGCGTAATTCAAGTGATGGCAATAATTGTTTAATAATTGACGTGTCTTAAAATTTATATAATTTTTGTCCCTTAATGTATATTAATTAAGTATAAATGGTAATGGTGTGTTTATTAGCAATTTTATAATTATTGTTAAACATTCGTTNAATACGGAAGACTTTGGGCGATTTCAAACGGACCCACCACGAAAATTGGGAAATACACAAGTTGAAATTTACGGAAGATGAATTGGCGGTTTTAAGCGATTTGACAGTGCCTCCTAGTTATTATGCGTAATTCAAGTGATGGCAATAATTGTTTAATAATTGACGTGTCTTAAAATTTATATAATTTTTGTCCCTTAATGTATATTAATTAAGTATAAATGGTAATGGTGTGTTTATTAGCAATTTTATAATTATTGTTAAACATTCGTTTAGGTATTTTTCCAAAAAAATATCGATCTATTCGAGTTTCTTTGTTATCAAAATTACTCCAAATAAGATGCTTCCATGTCGAAATTTCAAAATTCCCGCTATTGTTAGGGAATTTAGTGTCGCCAACTTTGAAAACTACAACACCCCAATCCAGTTTTCTTTAATCATAAATAAAATATTCAAAACAACGTATTTATTTAAATTTCTAATTTCCGAACTATAATTACGCAAATTTGAAAATCGTAATGTAATTTGAAAAACCCGCGCTCCAATGACAGGACTATAGGGATTTTGGTTTTTTCCCCTAGAATTTCAGGAATTACAACGGCCAATTTGGAGGTTAGACAATTTTCGTAAAAAAGCAATAAAATTAATTTAAAATTAGAATTTCCAATCATATTTGCAGATAACGGCGTCGTTACCAATATAACAAAAATTAAACTCCCCACATTGCATTTGAGGTTATTGTGCATGTAAACAACAAATTGTCTTGCGAAAAAATCGTTGAAATCGCCGAAAATAATGACGAAAACCGAGTCAGCCGACGAGATTACGTTGGAAATAACAACGGAGGAAACCGACGATGGTAAAGAGGAAGATTTAGAGAAGGCGAGAGACTGCAAGACACCCATCCAATCGGCGAAAGAATTGATAACGATTTTCACCGCACAAGACGATTCGGATACGGAAAACGATGACGAAGAGGAGACGATAAAGTGCGAAATTGAGCCGCCCGCGAAGAAGGCCAAGGGGGCGACGCCTTATAAAGTACAGTAGAGCGAAAAAATGCGAAATTTGAATCATTTTCTGCTATTTCTAGAAGTACATTCAGAAATACAAAAAGGAATGGGAGAGTAAACCGGAATTGAAGCCATGGCTATCGGAGAGTGTCCATGGTAACACGTATTTTTATTGTCGATTTTGCAAGAAGGATTACAAAGGGGGCATTTCCGATATACACAAACACATGCTGTCGAAGAAGCATATCGACAATATTTCAGTCCCTTCAAAGACTCTAAAGGTTTATTTTCAAATCCATCTTAATTGTCGTTAAAATTGTTTGTTGTAGAATTTCAAATTTCAAGGCTTATTGTGCCCGGTATTCACGCCGTTTATCAATTCAAGGTAAATTCGAGAAACGAACAGTCGATTTAAAATTGAAAAAATACAGTGTCTCTTCCAGGAAATCCATCCCGGATATCAACCTGAAAGCGATCAGCCAACAGGCCGAATTCCTGAAAGCATGCGGCATTAAAGGCGTCCTAAGTAGATAATTTCAAACAATCCCGTCAATATTCTAAACGAATCTGTTTCCAGTTAACGATATTGTAGGCGAAGGCATGTCGTTAACGCTAAAAGAACGCATGTATTTGACCGAAATTTGGGCGAAATTGTGCGAGAAAAACCACCAATTCCTCATGGTACAAATAGGATGCGCCCCATTCAAGGACGTCGTCGAATTGGTATTCGTTTCATTAAAACAACTACTCGTAAATTAATGATTTATTGTAGGCTATCCACGCTAAAAATACAGGAGTTGGGGCGCTTGTTGTCCTGCCCGATTTGCACAACCGGCCGATAAATCACTTGGATTTGATCCGATATTTGAAGCTTTTATCCGAATATTCCGGCGATATTCCCTTATTGTACCACCATAATTCGAAATTTATCGGAAACGATAATAGTGAGTTAAATTTTTTTAACTTACCATTATTTAACGATTGAATTTCAGTCGATATATCGGCATTCCTATTGGATATCACTGGTGAAATTGAATCTTTCGCCGGTCTAATTTACAGTACAAACGATTTACAAAAAACAACAGCAGCGGCTGCGGTAAATCCGGGCAAATTTACAATTTTCATGGGGACTGATGAAGTAATTTAATTTGCAATTTGAATTGTTGTCTAATTGTAGTTGTTTTAGACAATTCTAGGAGCTGCAGCCAGCGGTTTTACGTCGATTATGAGCGTCAGTTTGAATTTTATACCGAAAATCGTCCAATCAATCTGCGATTCTTGCGAAATTGGCGACATTAAGAAGGCACAAACGTCACAACAATCGCTAAATCACACCATTGAAGTCATCCAAAAACACGGTAATCCGCCCGATTTGGTTTATAATTAAAATTATAGTTGGTTTTTAGGCGACTCGGTAGCGGCAATGAAAACAGCCGCCCATATTATCACAAATACATGCGGTGTGATAACTAGAGAGCCGTTACAAACCCTGTGGGAAGGTGTACGGAACAAATTACAAGCGAAATTGAAGGAAATTGGACTAATTTAGGTTACTTGTAAAACAGGTAGAGTCGTAAGAAAATCTGCACCGACTTCATTGTCATTATTATTATTATTATTTACTTTTAACTACCTTCTAATGCTTTAGGGCAACAATAAACAATTTGAAAAAATGTTTGTTTTGTAAATATATAAACGTACAAAATCTATTACTTCATCATCCTTATCGTCATCTTAATGTGACTTTAATAAATGAAATTATTTGAAAATAGTGCCCTATTATACAATAAAATTCTGTACAAAAGAATCATTAAGCATTTTTCAATCACTTATCCAGTCAATATTTATGAATTCAAAAAAATACACAAAAAAATTGAGTTATATTATGATCACAACACAATTTCGTTAACAATTTGTTGGCAATTGTAAACATTGATTAATTGACAGTTTAATTTATAAATTTAAGAATATCGTTTCCAATTGCCAATTACAATCAAGTTCTATTGAAATCGAGGAGAAATGATGTGCACACGTATAAATATTCCTATAAATTATTTAAAATACAACGGTAAAAAAAATAATTACCCTTAATCACATGAAGTCTTCGTTTTTATTATCCGACAGGTTGTTTGATGTTTACTTAATAATTTGAATAAAAAAATTAATAAAAGTGATTTGATAATACTTAGGATACCGAATCTAATTGGTCCCATTCTGCAACGAAATTTATAAATTTTGATGAAATTATCGGACATCAAACAACAAGATTGAACGAATCGACTCACATTCTAACAAATACACAACCCATCAATTTATAGAAAAATCAACGAATTGTTAAATAATACCATTTTTATTGATTTGTAAAAGAAAACCACCAAAATAGTGATGCGTTTGTGTTTGTTATAGTGAGTTAATTTAAAAATTATAAGAAAAAATATAGAATTTAATAAGGGTATTTCTCTTGTTTGTTTTTTTTTAATTTTAAATCTGTATTATCAATATATTGAACCAATTCGGTCAGAGTAGAGTACATCGGGATAACCAATTTGTTGGTTTTCGTTGTGGCTCTGATGCTTTCAATTGATGACCTCCTTTTGGTGGATTACTTGCCTCCTAAATTTACAACAAAATAATTATCAGTAATATACAACTATTAAGCAGAACACGTGCAAAAATTTACTAAAATATATACAAACAATAACAGTTAAAGCTCATTAACAGATTAATTGGTTAGTGAAAGAGAAGCATGACTAATATTAGAAATATTTTTGTTATAAATGAAACAATACAGTTTAAGATGAGTTATTATTTTAAATAGAATCATGCAATTTTAATATTTGATAAGATGCTTGTTCTAAAAAAAAAGACCATTACCTTCTGCCGGTTTAGAGAAACGAGTGCAAGAAAACAAGAATAGAATTAATCATTACATTTACACAATAAAATTGAAATTAAAAATAAACTAAACAATAGATTCCTGGTAAATTCGATTTCTAATTATTGATAATTACCACATTTACACCAATAACGGTGACCTAATCAATACAGTTATAGACGATTATTTGGAAGTCATTTACAATACATTTAAACACGTGTATTACACATATCCTCGATAAAATAAAAGGGTAATTATACAATAATGCGGATAGTCCGTAAATAGCTTCTATTTTGTTTTTGTTGTATTGATTATGTACTCTAATAATAAATGTGGATTAAATTTAGTAGTTACTACTTTTGGTAACTGCGGAATTTCCGCAAGATTTCTGTTATAATACTCGAAAAAGAAATCATTCGAATTTCCTGTCGTCTTAACATTGTTCAACAAATCTTTGTTTATTTGCAATGAAGCATATCTTATTGCCATTTAAATTATAATCTTAATTAAATTGTGTAATTGTGTAGATAATGTGTAATTTTTCTAATTGTTATCTACGATTCGAGTCGAATTTTATAGCGAGCAGCGAAAATCGTTGAGATTTAATTACTTAAAACCATTACGATTTATTGGAATTTAGCGAAAAATCAATTATAGTGCCTCTAACTGAACCATAAAGGTGTGCCAATATCAAATTTCAATCAACTTTCTACCCTTCGCTATTAAATCTTGCAATAAATTATCGTTTAATATAAATCGACTATTTATAAAGTAGCTCGAATCGTTGATTTGTCTTTATTTTTAAATAAACTAGAATTTAATAAAATTAATTTGTATACCTCGAAATCTATTGTGAGTTTAATTATTTGTTGGAGTGGATTTCTATTAAAATTTCAAGTATTAATAGGGTTGAAATTTGAAATAGAATCAACCACCGACTGTTCGTGTATTTGAATTGAAATTTTAGAATTCTATAACGTACCAATTTCTTTTCCATTTTTGCTTTAATATCTCTAGCTAATGTAAAAAAGGCCTCTTCAACACGTATACTAGCTTTTGCACTAGTTTCAATAAATTTAATACCATATTCGATAGCTAATTGTTCACCACGTTCTTTTGATACTTGTCGTTTCTCTTCTAATTCACATTTATTACCCAATAACATTTTTTCGACATCGGCCGATGCATTCTCTTCAATATTTCTAATCCAATTTTTTATATTTTCAAAACTTTTCTCATTCGTTATATCATAAACTAACATAATACCCATTGCACCTCTATAATAGGCTGTTGTTATTGTACGAAAACGTTCTTGACCTGCTGTATCCCTATTGATTTATTTAAAATTTACAATACAATAGATTTTTGTATAGAAACTTACCATATTTGTAATTTAATCTTTTTACCATCTAAATCTATCGTGCGTATTTTAAAATCGATTCCTGAAAAATCCAAATAAGGAAATATAAACTACAAATTTCAAGCAAATTCATCCTAATTATAATAATATTATCGTTAATTATTAAATGATTAATACTTCCTTTAAATTTTTGATATTCTAGTAGCATTAACAGGATGTTGAGATTCCCAAACAATCTAGTCGCTTATTATTAGTGAACAAAACAACAAAAAACAATCAAATTGACGCATTTATCAGAACAAAAATCAAGTAAATTATGCAAATTTAATTAGCCAATCTAAACGGCCAAGACAAATGACAATAGAAACAAGTGATCTACATTTAAAAAATAATAATAATTAATTCGATTTAGGTGTGGTTACAGCCAAATTGAGATACTTTTAAATTATTGTGTTTGTATTGTTGAGATTACATAAAATATCGATATATTTATGCCGATTAAAAATAAAATTGAATTAAAACACAAGTCTACTTGATTGTAATTTCCTGAAAGAGTTGAATTGAATCAAGTAGCCCGAGGTGCAATGTACAGGTTTCAGTTCTAATGTACTTGAACTGTTGCATGTTTCTATTTCTTTCTTTTCTATACGAATTTTATAAATCTCTGAATATTTTTTATTGCATTATTCTGCTAGATTAATGTACGCATATGACTCACCTATCGTCGAAATGAATGTTGTATTGAATGCGTCCTCTGAAAAACGAAATAAAACACAAGTTTTACCAACACCTGAATCACCAATTAACAACAATTTAAACAAATAATCGTATGTTTTTGCCATTATTTCGTCGTCGTTGTCGTCTTTTTTCCTCAACTTTTTCTCAATCGAAAATTATCGTATTGATTGTTTTATATTTGTTATAAAACACACGACACTAGGATTTTTGTATTTATTTTTATATATTCTATTTATAAATCGGTTGTATTTATTATTGTAATTTGTATTTGAAAAAAAAATAGATTGAATAAAAAGTCCGACCAAGTTTTTCGCGGAGAACCCGTTTCGTCTCGTTGTTATGTCAAATTGTTGGAAAATTAATTTTGACAAATTCAAATTCCACTAAAACAACCAAATTCCCCTAACGGTTTGTTTGGTTATCGTTTATAAGTCAGTATTTGTAGCTCTCTAAACGTGTGAATTTATTAAAAATTTTAATTCGAAAATAGCAAATTTACATCGTCTTGTTTTCTGAGAGAATCGAATTTTTGAATCTTGGGAATTT
>JACDRQ010000392.1:0-55652 GCA_013841215.1 Hycleus cichorii
GTCAAAATTGGTCTAGCTACTCTTCGGCCTTAAACCTTCATTTTTATCTCCTTCTAAGCAGTGTAAACATTTGAAACAAATCACTGCCTAGGTTACAAAGATCTATTTCGTTTAGGACTTACAGTTGAGTATTGAAGGATTAAAATAATTACGAAGATGATGCAGTTAAGAACTGATAATATAAAAATTGTTATACTTGTTTAGACACTGACGTTTTTCTATACAGGGTGATTCACCAGTGGGAAAATAAGTTCGATTAGTAATTTTATTATTTTAGAAGCTATTACAACTACCGGATCGATTGGAAAATTTGCTATCAATTACACCCCATTGAAAACTAATTGATATGAGCGGAATTATGGCGGAACATTTTTTGAAACGCATGCTTCTAGATTTTCATCTATATCTTGAAATTTCCACAACATTTTCCAAAACTGTAAAATCCCTGTCATGCAGCTTGAAATGCTGTTTCGAACGAGCCTAAAAAGTTGAATTGCCATTGAAAAATCAACGAGAAATCGGTCATCGAAGATTGCACTTTTATACCACAGAAACTAAAACTCTATCTATCTTTTTCTTACAAGTTAAAGTTATTGAATTAGTGATTTTTGAAATATTATGTTGAATATACAGAGTGAGCCAAGTGGTTGGCCTATTAGACGTTTAAAGAGTTCTAATGAAAGTTTCTGAAATTTGATTTTTCCACCTGAACTACACCTGGAAAATATTTGCGTTGTTCTATCAATCCCCGGTGTATGGGGTAGTGCACCCTACTTTCTTATTTTAAATGGAATGGCATATTTTTTATTGCATATTTAGATTCTACGATAAAAATGAAATGGCCTTTGATAACATGACATATGGTCTAGCGTTAATGGTTTTTTAGGAATTTCGACTTTCTTTGAAAATTTTGATCTTGCAGTGTTTGAAAAATTTATATGTTTGAAGGTAGATAATCCAAATTTGGAACTCAAATAGTTTAAACTATGTACTTTACGCCAGATTTTTCAGAAATGAATTATATTTCAGCATTTAGCAGAAATAAATTTCTCTTTCAGCCAATTTTCAAAATGCAATATCTTTCTTATTTTAAATGAAACGGTATATTTTTCTTTAGACGGTTGGATAGAGAAAAAAATTCTGCATCGAATCATATAAGCATTCCCTATACCTATTCTTGATAATTTTTCAGTTATTCAAGATTTTCGATTTCTAAACGAAATATTAAAGCATAGTAGGCTTGGCGAAACAATCTTCTGTCACAATTCACATCTAAATAATTAATTATTTTTATATTTTTAATTAAAAAATCATAGAAGAAATTGACAAATAATTAAATTAAAATTTATTGGATTTTCTTTTCATTTAAAATTGGCTGAAATCGCTGAAAAGAACATACAAAATAATGTCATTTTGCTAAGCCTCCTATGCATCCTTTATAGGCGAATTATTAAGTTACAGACAACTAGCCACTAGTCAATTTCAGACGGGGAGAAAACTATTGAAAATGGAAAATCTTAAATAGCTGAAAAACTAGAACTCTTTAAACGTCTAATAGGCCAACCACTTGGCTCACACTGTATAGTGTACAACGCTATTTCAGCTCTAAATAGCCTATGACTTTATGGTCAGCTTCTTATTTCAGCTTAACAATCTACATTGTTTCAACAACTTGTTGATAATGCAGATTGTTAAGCTGAAATAAGAAGCTGACCTACATAAAGTCATAGGCTACTGCGAGCTGAAATAGCGTTGTACACTCTGTATAAATATTGTTAGGGGTTTCCCTCACGATCAACTAATTGGCGCCTATTTGACCGCTTCAACGGTATGAACAACCTTATGTGACTTTCAAATTGTTCCACTCACGTTCTAGCCGTTCTATCGAACAATAATCAACATTGCAATTAACAACGAGTCAAAATAACAAATAAATTGTAATCTAAACATAAATAAAATATCAGATTAATTGAAATTAATAAATGCAGCAAGCAAGATAAAATCATTTGCGATAATTAAACGCTTCAACATTCTAGAATTTTTCCAGAAAAAAAAAGTTAGAGGTTATATTTTTTGACATGAAGTAGTGATTTAGTCGCCAGTGGTACCAATGTAGGGATACAAATTTCGCTATCTATTCCTATATTAAAGTTAGTTAGTCTTAGAATTATAAGGTTGGTAGATGATTTAAAAATTTATATCACATGATTAGATTTACTTTTTTTTTATTTTCATGTATTTATCGTGAAATCCAAAAATACACCAAAATTTTAGTCGAAACAAGATAATAGGATAGTATACTACCCTACTTATCGATTAGTGTAGTTTCTAGAGAAAATACGGGTGCTAAATCGCTAGAAATTTTATAAATTCGTATTTTTTCTACTTGTTCCAACAAATGTGAATCATCCTGTATACATACAATTTAATTAACAATTGTTATTTTTGGAGTTGTTATTATTATTATTATTTTAATTAAGAGGTAGATAATATCCTTTATATGAGAAAAACATCGGACTTTTAATTTGTTGTTAATAACAATGAAGTAAAAAAAAAGTAGGTAAATATAAATAGTAAGCCATGTGTATTGATAATGTGTATCGATTGCAGCCTTGTACGGTTTACTTCGTATTTTGGAAGGTCGAAATCAAACAATAAAATTAAATTTATATCAGATAAGACAGAACAATGTAAAAGGAAAATATTTTAAGCCAGTTTAATCAGGAATCGAAATTTAACCAGTAGTAATAAAAAGACTAATTAATCATATGATGACGACAATCGTGCCAGCCGCAAAGTTCTTGTAAAATTAACAAAATGCATCGATTAGAAAAAAATTATTAACGAGTTCAAAGAAACCGTGCACTTTAAAATAGATAAGTATTTTTTATTTTGTTAAATTAAAAATCTATTAAACTTCAATTGTCTAACAATAATTGCGATTTTGTTGAGATCGATCAACAATTTTAGTTTAATAATTTCGATAAAATCCAAGATTAACTGTAGCAATTGAGCAATTAATGAATTTGACGGTACAGACCACTTCAGTTTTTAAATCATAGTGGAGGTGCACTATACGATATAAGCGAACAGGTGTTATAAATTTTAGTAACGCTCGTTCACTCCTGACGAATAAACGCACACATTCCTCTAGTAATGAACAAGACGATTTTCCCTTAAAATTTCGTTAATCGATCCCATAAACCCAAAGTGTTAATGAATAGTTCGGCAATTTTCATTCGATTTTATTGTAAATAAATTGTAATTAGTTGTGTTGGTGTTGATTGTGTGAAAATTCGGAAAATTTCGCAAAATTAGCGCCAAGATGCCAGCAGATGAGAAAAAAGAGAAATTCCCATCGACATTCACCGTGGACAATTTCAGTTCAACGTAAATATCCGCGATGTTCGTTGAAGTTTATTTGATGATTTTTGTAATTGCAGCACGAAATTGGCGGACCATGAGTACAAAATACCGATCGGCAGTGTTGAGACAATCACTGAAAAACCCTACGAGCCCTATGAACATCGCACCATCGATAATCCGAACACGTTAGTATGCCACCGGAAAATTCCGTTACGGGTTGTCTGACAGTTTAACTTGCAGTTTCTTCGATGCGTTGGTACATCTGTTGAAAAGCTCGCTAGGGACCGGTATTTTGGCGATACCCAGCGCTTTCGCTGCTGCCGGTATTGTTACCGGTATTGTTGGTACCCTCTTTACTGGGCTATTATGTACACACACCATACATTTATTGGTAGGTTATTTTTTTAAATTTTCGTTTTAAAAAGAGGATCAACAACCTGTTGTAATCTCGTAGAATTAAAAGTGACATAACAGATAAACAAGACAATATTAGAAAGTTAAAATTAGCTTCTTTCTGGATATTTGTTCGTTTTATTTCTAGAAATACGATAGTAGCAACGAAAATTATACATTTGAAAGCAGCTTTTCAAGGATTGTCCCTTTTCAATTTCAACACCGTCCTATTAGCGTTAATATCAAGGTTTATAATACAAATGACAGCCATTAATTTTTATAATTGCTTTTCGTAAACTCGCCGCAATAAATAGATCGAAGAGCAAATAATTTTGCAATTATTCGATAATTTTTCGAGTTAATATAGAAAGCCTCCGTTGGAATCTAGATCAGTGTTATGAAACCATGGATTTTCATTGTTGAAATTCCCTCCACTAACAAGCAAAAAAAAGAAAAAGTTTCTACTGAAAATAAGAATAATTAAACAAAACAAAACAAAAAATAAAACAAACCGATGACAAAACGGTGAAAATCACCTCATTTATGCTCGCTACTATTACCGTTGGCCGATTGTCAATCAATGGTGAAGAACGAGGAGAAAACAACGATTTGAAACGGTGTCACGGTGCAATTTTCAATTACAAACCGATTTTTTTCTCTCTATTTCTACAATTATTTTCCAATCATATTTATTGAAATATGTCCACAATTACGCAACCGTTCCGCTTGCTTTATTCGTTATTTCTATTGTAAACATATCCGATTTCGATTTAAGGTGGCTGCATCGCAGGAGATCTGCAGGCGAGCGAAGAAACCAATGTTGGGCTTTTCGGAGACGGCCGAAATGGTGTTTTTGTACGGCCCCAAGGCTGTACAATCATGGGCCAGCTTCGCCAAGTAAGTTCCATGAATTCATTTGAATGTGCGCAAAATATAGCAAAGACTAAACAACAACAGGTTTACTGGAAATACCCACATATGATTAGAAATCAAAACATTTCAGGCCGGTGTCTGTCCTCACCGCCAATTGAAATCGCCATTAGTTCCTTGGCGTCTTCTAAATTTTAATTGTAAATACGCGTAGGAAAATGAAAATACAATTACAATTTTGGGGTCAGGGCTCCTCGATAGTTTACCTTCACGCTATTCTATTTTATTCCATTATATTCTATCATACAATGACTGATTAACATAAAAAATGCAACTTATTTTTTTGTTTAACAGTACTCGCCATAAAATATTTAATTCGAATCTGTGTTGATGGTAATTTTTAAAATCGCCTCCAACTATTGCAATAAAGACGGAGAAAATTGCAGTAATTACGCGACTATAACACGAAACAAAGTGGTATTAAATCCAGTAGACAGCTTGGCGATTGTGCGTCGGTTTTTCACTGTTTAAAGCTACCAGAAAAGAAAATTTAAATCAACAACAAATATTTATAGAAACGTACAAAAACAAGGTCTAATTGTTTACAGTTGAAACCTTAAAACTCGACAATAGTGAAAGGTTTTACCTTCTAATTCTTTATTTATAGCGCAATAACAATTAGGTACATTTCCTGTTGTTTTTACGTCAAATTTATTTCAGTATTTTCGGATATAAATATACAAAAGTTACATCATCCCGTTTGTAAATAAACCAAAACTTGTTTATTTGTCTATACGACCTCTAATGACTTTAAACGCGACTATTTTTAAATCGATAAAAAAGTTTCAGCAAAATTTCCGTCCTGATCCACCGTTGAAGTCTCCGATAATTTCGCATATACCGCACCGGCAATCGATCTAGATCCATAATAATAATAATTTTCTATCTCATTTACAGAAATTTCGTGGATATTGCGCTATTATTGACGTATTATGCTGGAAATGCGGTCTATATTGTTTTCATTTGTACGTCAATTCAAGAGGTATTTATCTCAATTTTCGTCTATTATTTAATATAATATAATTTTCAGTTGGTAGCGTATTATGAGCCGGCTATTGGAGATATAGATGTTCGGATTTATATGGTTGTGTTGATGTTACCATTGATTTTATGCTGCCAAATCCGGGAATTAAAACACCTTGTACCGTTTTCGTTCATTGCAAATACAACAATGATTATCGCTTTCGGTATAACGACTTATTATCTATTTAAAGGAATTAAAGACGTCGATATAAGCGATAGGAAATTGTTTAACGATATCAGCAAAATTCCGGCGTTCTTCAGCACGGTTATCTTCGCAATGGAAGGTATCGGAACGATGCTACCAATCGAGAATTCGATGAAGAAACAACAATTCATCGGCTGTCCTGGCGTACTGAATGCAGCAATGACGTTCGTTACTCTATTATTTTCGGTTATTGGTGTCTTCGGTTATATTAGATTCGGCGATAACGTACACACGAATATTATTTCAGACCTTCCAGATAACGAAATGTAAGTAAAATTTACAAAATAATCGAATCAATTCTATTTTCAACGATTACAGACCGGCTCAAGTGGCCAAAGCTTGCATCTCCATCTCCGTATTCTTCACGTTTATGCTACAATTCTATGTACCGTGCGATATAACGTGGCGTAGAATCCAGCCGAGGATATCGGAGGAGCGCCGAAATATCGCCCAAATCTGTCTGCGTACAGTTTTAGTAATGTTCATAACGAGCATAGCTATAGCTGTACCAAAATTGGAATTGATTATCTCGCTGGTCGGTTCTGTGTTCTTCTCAACTTTAGGTCTTTTCATACCGGCTAGTATTGATATTGTATTGAATCTAACGACGATGAATTTCGGCTTTCTTAACTGGAAACTCATCAAGAATATCTTCATACAATTGATATCGGTGTTCGCTCTAGTATCAGGCTGTTATTCGACTGTGGAAGACATGATTTAAATAATTGTGAATACGAATTTAAACTCGGCGGTATTATCGTTAGTCAGTAGTTAAATATGAGAAAAGTTGCTGGTCAACTGGAAGATCGACAGTGCGACTTGTCGCGACTTTAAATTTGTGATTTGATAATATAAACTTTTGTGATACTCGTAGTCACATAATTCTCTACTAATTTGTCCCTATATCTATTTTTGTTTGTGGAACAAGTCTAATTATTTATAAAATTAAATGTTTTTATTACGAAAATACAGTACAAGTTAAGGCGTAATTGTTGTTATTAGAAAATCAACCTTCGGCGTTATCAATTGAATTGTTTGTTATTTTTCTAAAACACGCAATTTTATCCGTTATCATTGCTAGAACTAGTGCAATCACAATTAAAATTGCGCCACCGATGATTAGAATATGTTTAATTATAACGAAAATTTTTAATTTTTCGAATTGTTGCTCCAGTTCTTTCAGCATGTTTGTAGGCAGATCAGCGCCCTAGAAATCGCAAAATTTCAATATTTTTGATAAAAATCGCGGAATTCCAACCATTTCGATCCAAACGAACGGGAAAATTCCATCGTTAACATTACGAAGTAGATCTATTTCTGGTATTTCCACTAAGTGGACGTTCATTTGGAGACGAATTTTCACAGAAATTGCAATACCAGTTTTCTGTAATTTTAGGAATTAATTTGGAATATCGACAGCGTGTATTCCGCCTCGGAGTTGGCTGTAGCTTGGTTACTGACAGGGGCGGATCGTTAATTTTGGGGGCCTTGGAAATTACACCAAATCTGGGTTAATTGTGGCTACACATTCTACATATCGTCATAAAAATGCTTTACATTTTATTAAACAGGCCTCTATTGAGGAGGTCTTTTGTTTGAATGGAGCCCAGGCAGTCCATAAACACCACATCTAAATCCACCCCTGGTTATAAAGGGTGGTAGAACAAATGTCAAATTTAATAAAACCGGATGACCCATCAAAGTATATTAGTTGGTGAGCGATTCAAAAAATATTTTGGGGATTTGTCGGGAAGCCCTCAGAGAATATTTTACTGAAAATTGAATCCTGTAACTCATCGAGAAGTAGGCCAAAAATGTTTTTTTTAGACAATGTCGCGATTTTTATCAGTCAACTACACACGTAAAACAACGAGAAATGACTCAAGGATCTTTATATATAATTACATTGACCTAAAAAGTGCGAAATTCTATTTTCAACAATGATTATGAAAAAAAAACATTACTAACCTCACCGCTGTTTACTTGGTTGAACTTGATAAGGGAAGGTTGTTTACGTTAATCGAGAATCTTTTATTAAAGAAAACCTTTGATCCCTTGATAGACACAAATAAAGTCTATGCGGCCTTCATTGTTTTCAATGAAATGATATTAAAAAAAATCAATAGACACTCAACTATAGTAAATAATCTCCTATCAAACTGAAAAAGTTAACAACAGAGAGAGCAATCGCGACTTTGCCCAAAAAACGTTTTTGACCGACTTCCGGCTGAGCTACGAGGCCCAACTTTTCCTAAAATATTTTTTGGCTAACTCAAGTCATTAGACTTTTGAATAGCACCCAGCCAACTACAAGGTGAAGTACCTGTAAACAAAAAAATTAATAATAACAGGTTCAATTGTGATGAAAGTATTGTGCTTGTTCTCAATTGGTTGTAGTCCATTTACATATTCAAATAAGGTCTTATCAGCGTTGAAAAAGTGCGGTTGTGATATAATAATTGGAACATCAACGCACGGTTCAATATCCATAGTTCCTTTAAAAAACTACACTTTAGAAAATTTTAAAAAAATTCCAACTTGAGTACCTAACGGTGGACATTCGCCATCAAGTGGACAAAAACATTTATCATTGGGTACTTCACCGAATGTTTTCTTCATTTTAAATTGATAAACATTAAAATTTAATATTTGTTCAATTTTATCAAAATCTACAGGCAATGAGCGGCAGATATCGGTTGCAAAAATATTAATACTTTGTCGATTTTGATAATATGACAATGATGAGGGATTTAATGTTAAATCGGTTCCATGAATTCGATTACACCAGTCACCGCTCCATTGTGATAAGACATCGGAATCTTGATAACGGATTATATTGCCTTTTATTGCTTGTGTATTTTGATGGCCACGATTCATATCATAAGGCCCATCATCTGTACTGTTCACATGATGAAATAATGATAATAAGTAATCACGATTATTATCAGCCAGTCGTACAGTTGGTGGTAATTGTGTTTTCAAAACACGACAAATTGTATCTGGAAAACAACAATTTTAACACCACAAAAATTACAGAAAACTAAAATAATTACCAACGTTCTCAGATTCACAAGAAATCAATAGACCATCAAACAGGATATCTTTAACTGTAGCTGTTAAAAATAAACTTTTAAGCCCTGGGAACAGATAAGGCAGTCCAGAGTTTACCAATGATAAAACCATCGGCGCCATATTATTGATCTTGATTGCTGTAGTCTAAACAATTTATCAAATTTTTAGAATTAATCCTTCAAATAAGAAAGACGGACCAGATCTTATCAAAATTCTTATCATATTTGAAATTTTTCTCTAATGTTTGTTTTACGCATTCTTACGCTTCCCCTTAAATTATCCTCGGTGAAATTCTACAATTATCACTAACGTTTCTCTGAAGAGTGAAAAATCGTATTCTAGAACTTCACCCGGACAACAATCAAGAATTTTTACTTCTGATGGTTGCAATTAAAGACAATCCAGAGCAGGTCCGGACTGTACAAAGATTTCCGTCTCGGGAGAGGCCTCGAAATTCTCTTTCCAATTCCGCTTTAACCACTTAAATCCATTGGAAAATAAACGAGAAATCGTGGATCAAACGTTGGCATTTTCAACACCCTCCAGTCCGGTCCTGTGCTGGAATTATCCGTTTTCTAGGATAATCCTATCATTATGTGATATCTAAAGTATCTGATTTTTCTACAATAAAACTAATAATTACTAGTTTTATTACAGTTGAGAACCCTCAATCAAAAGTAATCATCGTTTATTTATTATTAATGATAAACCATTAAAATTGATTACTTTTTAATTAATTTAGCGAACATTAGAATACAACCATCATTTCGAATTAAAAACAAACCAAATATCGTCAATGATAGGGCATTTAAACTAGATATTCTGAAACTGATGACTATTTCGTGTCCAGTTTCAGAATACCATCCAAGAATTCAAAGATATTTACAGCAACTCCAAAATTCAATATCGTCACAATATCGTGATCATCCCTACATCCGGATTCATCCCGATTGAACAAATAAACCTTCCTTTGTATGTATCGAATAGTATCATTATGATCATCAATGGATAGAACGTCTCTTTCACGAAATTCACTAAAAATTACCCAAAATCAACCAAATTCCAAATAATTACGAATTGTTATTACTCGTAAATATACGGCCCGATCTCCTTTAGTTCAGGTTTTTCCCCGTTTTTTTCGATTCGATCCGCATTAGTCACGTTGAAGAAATACACTTTTAATTTGAATGGAAACGGTGGTTTCTTCCACATTTCGAACGTTTTACTGCCTTCAATCATTGCTGTCTCCTTAATTGACACCGAACAAATTAGTTGAGTTAATTTCAAAAAAATGTAGGTTACCTTATCAATTAAATATTGTTCTAGTTTAGGAAAAATAAACGATGACGATATAATTCCTAAGGTTAGTGTCAATATACCTACGATACAAATGTAAATGGGTTTTTTTGGGAACATCTTTGACGTTGTCAATGTTTTAGAATAACAGAAAACAACACGTACGTGATTCTTTATGATGATTATTATTACTATTTTTATTATTGTAAACAGTGTAAGTGCAATAATGTAATTGAGTTAAAATTGATAAAAATCTAAATGGAAAATCAATCGATCAATGTATCGGTTTCCTATTTATTCGCACTATTATTTTAACTTTTTTCTTATCTTTACCCCTAACATAATTATTGTTATTACTAGAACAAATTCGTTCATTGTAGCCTAATAAAATGGTTGATAATAACATTAAAAGAATCCCGAAACCTATCAAACTGTAACCGATAATGGACCAAATTTTAACAATTTCATACTTTCGCTTTAAGACATTCGATAGATTTCTATTCAATTCAAATTCCTCTTCTACCCAAAATAATGGAAAAACTGCCATTGTTACATTCGATGTTAGATACCAATTTTCCAATTTCGGTAAAAGTAAACTGTACTGATAACGAAGATTGTAATACAACGGTATCCCGCCCAACTGAAATCAAATTTACCGCCATCAATTTAGTGGAATACTAGCGACATCTGTGGCTTACAGGTTCAACATATACGATTGAATTGTGTAAATTTGCGTTGAAATTTCCAAAATTCATGGCAACCGAATCGGTGTAACCAAAATATGGGTGGGACAGGAGGAAATCAACACCGATGCACGTCTTTAGATTCATCAATCCGTTAGCCGGACAATCCTTTATAAGGCGGTTTTGATGAGATTTAGTTGGACAAAAACAAGTTGTATTTTCGTTAACTGCAAATAGTTGTGCGGTTGAGGCGAATTTTAGCATTGATTTTAAGCCGTTGTACGGATATTCGCCCATAAATTCCAAAAATATTGACCTAATGATCAAAATTAGACTGCCAAGAGATGCGACTATTACAAAGTTGGAGAGTGGTATTCTCTAACTTAATCCATAATAATTAGTAATTTACAGGTTGCGATAAAAGATAGGAAGCACGCGGTATAACTGATAATAAACAACTATAGAGGCTATTTAAGCGCCTAGTTGTCATAGTAACTAGTCGCTAAAATGTTAGAGAATACCACCGATTTAAGCGAAGAATACTGAAATTTACCGGCAAAAATCGTCCCGGTAGGTATAAATACGATCTGGTTTTATTTCCATATTATCGAAAACACCCAAATTGGTGCCATTGATTTGATCGCAATAGTCATTCTTCCAGATAGTTAAGTTGTTAACATGCGGCACATAATAGCCTCTAAGTGTATTTTTTATACCGCGTGTTATCGTAAACGGTCGTTGTATTGTATTGTTCAACTACAAAAACAACTACATTTATTTACAATAAATGGAAATTCTAAGAAGTTTACGCGTTTGTAGAACGAAAACGTTAACGATGTACAGTTCTTTTGAAATTCCATAAAACGATAAACGTTACGTTGAAGCAAATTACAGAATTCGGCTGAAAATAATCGTGATTTCAGTGTAACGTTTAAAGCGTAACAATCGGTAGATTTACTGTAATTTTCAGGGAATTCGACTGAAATTCCACCAAACATTACATCTCGAATTTGTGTGGTGATAAAGATATCTGCAATTTCCGGATAGATGGCCAATATAGCGTCATTCAATTGGGAAATATTGTCGTGTTGCTGGTCGAAATTCGAAAGAATACTCTAGAAATTTGGATCAATTAAAAATCCTCGGAATTAACCGATAGTGATTACCATAAGTATTGGATTTAATATCGTTACAGTATCGGTGTCTTGTAAGTTTTTTGATGCTTCTCTATCGAAAACAAACAAAGATCTCTCCCTGTACGTTAGAGTATCTCGAACGTCATCGACTTCTTCAATTCGCCTCTCATCTCGTCGCCTGTACAGAAAATAAATGAAATTTACTCATATTTAGTACCAGCGATGGTAATTTTTCAAGAATTTTCGAATTTACAGTTTCTAATTTTGTCCAGTCTCATTATACTTACTGGTAGACATAAGGGCCGATTTCTTTCAAAACAGGTTTAGCACCAGACATGATTTCAGCGGGATTTTCAACATTGAAGAGATATAATTTGAAATTCTTCACCACCTGCCCCTTTTCCCATAATTTGATAATAGGAGAATCGTTTCGTAGATCTAAAAGCTTTACAATTGCTTGTATTACGGGAGAGAATTTATGTTGGCGAGTAATTTGACAAATATTCCAAGGATTTATAAGGGACTCATTGGAGATCATATTACCAAAATTTGGACTTTGTAGCTCACTTGGAAGCCGATCGAAAACACTAGTTTCTATGTCATGATTTCCAAAAACGGGTTACATATTCAAATGACTCCATTTTTTTTTGTTTTCTGCATTTTATTCAGGGAAAATCGGGAAAACTACATGGGTAGTATCGAGATTCGACGAATTTAGCTCGTTTTCGAAAATTGCAACCCACGTTTGGATTAATATTGAGAGATCCTTAAAATATTTTCAAATCACTGGTAAAATAATAGGATTTTTCCTGGGGGTTCTTCAACACCCTGTATAATTATTTTGATATTATGCAATACTTACTTGATCGAAGTGAGAATGTTTAAAATTTGGTATAAAATGAAATGAAGCGATCAAACCGAACGTTACAGTGAGAAATCCAAAAATCGCAACAATAAACGGACAATGTTGATACATTTTGCCCTGCTGCTACTAAAATAAGTCTGCATTGCATTTGAAAATGGCATTAGATTGTAAAATGGTAACGATTTTATCAGTAAATTGTGTAACAGTTTCCACGAAATGAACATGAATTGTAAAATATTCAACTTAATAAACAATTCAACCGTGACTTTCGATTGTGGATAATTCCGTGCTATTCACGATACTGGCACCATCATCAAATAACATCAAATTAGAAACGAAACTTGAAAGCCCCTTATAGCAATCCAAAAGATCAACAATATAGAGGATTTTAGCGACTATGACCATCCCAGAATAGTCTACAATGGTTCAGAGATTCGGCCGGAAGTGTTGCTGTTTTTTCAAGTTCAAAAATAGATTTATTAACATTGACAAAAATCATCAAATTAGATTAATTACATGTCGATCTAACACAATAGAATTAACCTAATTAGCGGCAATCTAATGACAACAATAAACTAGAAGATAATTGGCGAAGACTATGTGATGACTGTAATTTTGATTGTTTCATAATCAATTTAGATAAATAATGAATAAGGAAAATCAATGATAATAATAAACCGAAAAAATACGCGAAATTAGCCTTGAAAAATCAAGGGATTTCACTATAAAAACCACCAACATCCAATAAATGCACCAGACAATATTTCATCATTACGATACAGTTGAACATTAAATCGAGAAGATGAAATTCATCATTATATTTCTATCAGTGTTTGTCTATTCACAGGCTGTAAGTTGAATTCTAATTTGTCTCGATTCCGATGAAAATTTCGCAAAATTCTAGATCGAGAAAGAATTCGTCGACAATTTTCTAGCCAAATTGAAGGAAATCGGCGAACAGTGCCTACCAGAAACTGGAGCTAGTACCGGTAAGTTGACCAAATTTGCCCAGAACTCTGCTTATTTGTGGAATTTTAGACGATCTTGCCTCCCTTTGGGCCCACACCATCCCCGAATCGCACGAGGGCAAATGTTTGATCCTATGCTACCACAAATATTTCAACATGGTAAATTTTTAATTCTACTGTATTTAGCATACTAGTTTTGTTGTTGTTGCCCATTTTAGCAAGATGATGACGGTAATTTGAACAAAGACGGCTTTTTGGTCGCTTTAGAGCCGTTGAAAGAGCACGATGCTGTAATTTACGAGAAATTTTTGAAAATCTACGACACTTGCTCGACTTCAGGTTCGATATTTTTGTTAATTATTGTTGTTTTATATTTTTTAATTGTTTTTATAGTTGGAAAAGATAGTGATCCGTGTCAATATGCTGCTGATTTGACGGCTTGCGCTATTAAAGAAGGACATGCTGTAAGTTAATTATCGGCTAAAATTTGAAGTCTTATTTTTGTTTCTGTTTTTACAGATGGGCCTTAAAGAGGAATTGTTCCTCGAATAATTTTGTTGTTTGTGAAGTAAGGGCGATCAAAATTTAGATTTTATGTTAATTACATACACTTGTAAGACAAATAAACGCATTTAATTGAATTTGTTTTGTTTCTTGTTGTTGATACTGATTTGACAAAAATCTATTGAATCCAGGAGTGAGCAAAATTGATAATTTATAAGAACAATCTTTTAAACCCCTTCAAAATTGAATAAATTTTGAAGATCGAATATTGAAATTACCGAAAAAGTCAAAATTGAAGAAGAAACTTTCCAAACATCTTAAATAAAAATCGAGAATCAAGTAAAAAATCAATAAATTGGAACTTAAAAGTCAAAAATTTAGTTTAAGTTCCAAAACTGTCCATTTCACAACAAAAGAATAGTCACGAAATTTAAATTGAACTCAAAAATTCTCCTTAAAAAGGTGCCAAATTTGGATAAAGAATGATTCTCTGAAATTTCGAAATGTACCAAAAATCAAAAATTGGATTATATTTATGGTATTAAAGCATAACTACGCATAAAATTAAGACCTTATAGCCTCAAGTAAGCTCAAAATTAGCACTGAACTGTCGAATTTTATGCCTTTCTACAACAAAATAGCAATTCAAGAAGAAAATGTCTTGAAATTGAAGTTGAAAATTCAGATTAAATATTGTTCGCTAAGTCAAAGCTTCGATTTAAACTCAAAAATTATCTAAAACGAGCCACTTACATTCCTATTCGATTCAATACCAAAATTCATTAAAACAGACAATTGATTTTTGATAAGAGGTGTCTAATTCCCTGAAGTTTGCAATTTAACGAAATCTCTCAAAGTATTGATTATGCTCTTATCTCAATAGTGTTTTGATAAAAACAAATTCTACATAAAATTAAGACCTTTAAACGGCTAGTTGGTACAGAATTAGTGCTCTATTGGCCAATTTTGTCTTTCTAAATTAGCGCAAACGGAAATAACAGTAAATCATTAAATGAACTGCCACAAATCTATTATTTATTACAAAATATTGCCGTAAATATTAGAAGCTAATTTCGACTTCAAAATTTTTATCAGAAAGCTGCGTCATAGACCTACTACTTTGTTAATTTTAATCTAAATTGCCGACAAACCGACAAATATTCCTATAATAACTCTATATCTAAAATATTAATGTTAATCTGTTATCAACAATAGAAAAAAACAAATTACTGCGGTTAATCCTGGAATAAACGATAATTATTATCGTCTGATACAATATTTATTACCACCATTACAATAAATTACAATAAAAAATATAAATGCACACGTGTCACATACAAATGAGCATTTTATTGATTTTGCCATTACAACAATGTAAATTACTATCGAATTCTAAGCCATAATCTTGATCTATGATACGGATAAAGTGGATTAAAACAAATCCATCATTACTCACAAATCCAAAATAATTAAGGTAGCTCTTACGGTTTTGATAAAATCAAAGAAAAACACCCCGAGTGTTCCTCTCCGATTTGGGTCTCACTTTGACGGATTTATGAATTTCTCAACCCACATCATGCACACATGCAGATTTTATGGTACACTTCTATTTGGTGTTGGTTTGAACCTGGTAAAATTGGTGGAAACCGGAGGGGGCCACTTGGGGTGGTTTTCTAATATCCCGTACAGATTGAATTTGCTTGGAATCAATATGAAAAGTAAGGTCAAACGGATCAAACTGAAACAATTACCAATAATTAAACTTTAATAATAAAGTAGGGAAGATAATAATAAATATTTATTAAGGATTATAGTCGAAATTAATTAGCTTTAAAGGGAAAAACATAGATCAAATGATGTCAAATTACGTTTTAATTGCGAAATTATTACGGTACAATAATACAGAACTATTAATTAAAATCGAATAAAACTGCAGATATTCATTATTTAAAATTAGAGATTTTCATATATAAAACTGCCGAAATTTGCGAAATTTAGACATATTTCCTGCAACACACCCAAAGAAATAAACATGAAGAACGTCTCAATAATCCTCATTTTATTTGTCGCGATTTACGGAAATCATGCAGTAAGTTGATTTTTATTAAATATTTGAGTGATTTTTTTGAAATTTCCGGTAGATTGACCAAGAATTTGTGGAGAAATTTATGGAAAGAGTACAACAATACGCTGAAGAATGTATGGAAGAAACTGGTGCTACTGATGGTAAAATCTGGAATTGAATCGATAAATTTGAATGTAATTTTTGTTTTTTAGACGATTTGGCGGAATTGATAGCGAGAAAACTACCACCGACAAACCATGAGGGTAGATGCATACTCTTTTGCCTCAATAAGAAATTCGGCATTGTTATTATAACAAAACTTAAATGATTTCGTTTTTCTAATTCAATTTGATCTTTCAGCAAGCTAGTGATGGCGAAATTGATAAAGTTGGAGCTCTACTATCGATTGATGAGTTGAAAGCTGTTGATTTAGATCTGTATAAGAAAATATTGAAAATTTTCATTGAATGTGGATTTAAAGGTATTTATCTTCAATTCCAAACAATAATCAATCGATAATTTTGTTTAATTGCAGTGAAATTGGATGCTGATCCGTGTGAAAGTGCATCAAATATGGCAGTTTGTTTTAAAGACGAAGCAGTCGCTGTAAGTTCTCTATTTAATGTTTTCTATCTAAAATTGACGAATTATTTTCCAGGCAAAACTAGACGATTCATTATTCGTGTAAATCAACATTTTATTGTATCATAATTAGTTAGAAATAAAGCATCAAAGCAGCTAATTTTGAACTTAAACTACCCTAAAAAATCGCAATCCCAAGGTGAATAAAACGAGAAAAACCTCAATACGTTTATTAGGACCACCTCTATTAAATTCCGTTTAACACTTCTGCTTTATTTCTACTATTACAAGAACGTTCGTTATTTAAATATACTCAGCAAATACTATCCAATAAGTAGCATTCAAAACGGCAAACAATAATGGAAAGAATACACGACTGAAACGATCAATATTGATGGCACGATTTCGAGCCCTTTGTGCCGGCGTCGGTCCTGTTGAGACTTTCTGTTGGCGTGTAGTCAACAATAAAGAATTCTCTTTTGGTGTTACATCGAAGACTGGATCAATTTTTGCCGGTTGCGGTGGATGAGTTTGTGTCGATTGCGATGAGGGTGGTGGCGGCGGCGGTGGTGGCGGTTTTGGGGCATCCGAATCACCCAATACGATATTTACAAGACAATATTCCATTAATGCCATAAAAACAAATCTATTTTAATTTTATTTTAAATCTAAACGAACTAATTTCTAAACGTACATAGTACAAACTGACATGAAACCATCAACAGCTTTGAGATAAGAGACCGGCGGTAGAGAGGCTTGACTTTTAGCGTGTTGGGTTGATAGAGTCAGTAGAGAAGTAACACCTAAAGTAACACGGGCAGGGGCGGCTTCCGGTTTGATCCAAAACGATACCCACTTTTATCAAATAAAAATTTATAAATCGCCAATTTTCAAATAAATTATAAAACTTACCGACATTATTACAATCAAACACGTTGGAATATAAGTATGGAAGAGATAATAACCTAAACGACGTTTCAATTCGAACACTACCTCTAAACAGGTGAAATTTCCAGTCGAATAAACTTGAGTACAATCGGCGGTATAATTGTGTGTTAGAGCTAATTGTGGTAATTCGATATTTTCGTCGACTACTAGAGGAACGTCGGGGTCCCATTGGAAGATCATATCGTCCGTTGTATGAGACACTTTTAATAAATTTTATCAATGATTATCACTAAATTCGCTAGATTACTTACAACTTTCCATTTGGAGTTTGCATTCTTGTGTATCGTGCGGATATACCATGAAACTCATTGCACAAGACAACCGAAGAGTCAGTCTAAAATTCAATTTTTAATAATGATCATCCTCATGGAAATGCCATTATTTGGGGAGCAATTCGAAAAAGATTTCCGATTTAACAGAGGGAGATCATTTGGGCAAAATTTGGACCTCGTAGCTTTGAAAGTCGGTTGCGATTTTAAAAAACGAATTACACACGTCAAATGACTCCCTTCCTTTTATTCCAGATTGGGAGAAGCATTTTGCATTCCATTCTGAGTATCTCATTTTGGAAAATCGTGATAGAGGCGAGCGTTTTTGACGAACTTCACGATGAGCTATGAGGTTCAAATTTTGCGGAAATCTCTATAAATCCTTAACATATTTTTCCAATTGCTAGCCATTGGCAGTTCAATGACCGATTGGAAGCGTAAGAAACTTTTCTATCGGTCCATTTAAAATAAGAAAAATGGTTTGAAAGTTGGGTGAAAGAAAAATTCATTTCTGTTAACCGCTGAAAGGTTATTCAATTCTATAAAATTTGATTTAACGAACAAACTTTAGACTACTTGAGTTCCAAAGTTTCAAAAAAATGGATTTTAAATCAAAAATTGCAGAGTCAAAATTCCTGAAAAACTATCACTAACACTAACACTAATACTAACACTAACACTATGACTAGAAGTTATCAAAGTCTCCTTTCAATTATAAGAAAGATATCACTCTTTTAAAAATAAAAAATTAGGGTGCACTACTTCATAGAACAACGAAAATATGTTCTAAAAGTAGTTCAGCTGTAAACTAAATTTCATTAATTAAAATTTCTTATATTTTCAATAGGTCATGCTGTATATTAATTAAGAAACATACTTGACCATATAGAGGATTTTTTTATCTTTATAAAGCCACATATAATGGTTTGGTATTGTCATTGTTTGGAAAATTACAGATTTGGCATTTTTGAAGAACGAATCCGGCCGCCACATATTCTTCAGCCAATCAACCTCCAATAATCGATATTCGCTCGTCATATTCTCCGGTAAACGTAAACGATGATCCTTCCATGTTTGAGCGAAGAAAATATCGGCAGCGTACGTCTGGAAAACAAAGCTTAAAATACCACAAATCGGCCCTGAAAATATACAGCAATTCCACTGGAAAAATCGAATCCAATGAGACGACTGTATATTTGGAAATTTCGGAAATTCGACGGTAATAACCATTGATCCTTCATCAATACTGTCCAGACCCATTACAGTAACATGGAAATAGACAATAGTCGGATTGCCGTCTTTTTTCGGCGGTCGCATCTTATCATATTTCGATGGATCTTCTGGTAAAATATCGTTAATTGTTAGGCCAGTTCTGGAATTAGTGAAAATTATGTAAAGATTTTCCGATAATTTAGTAAACAATCATACGCTTGTTCTTCACGTTCACTCTCCACTTTTTCATTAGAAAATTGTTGATGATAATAATCTAGAGGGCAAAGGCTGGAAAAAATCGAAAAATAAAAATTGTCCTAAAGGATGTGAATAATCACCATTAAGGTCAAGGGTGTTTGACAATTATAGGAAATAATCAGGATTGAGCCGTTCTATTGTCTATAAGGCACTAGACCTGATTACTTAGATCGGACTTATTCTCAAATTATAACGGTTATAAAGGGGATAATTATCAAATAGATAAATAAAAGAGAAACTTACACTATATCAGCCCCAATATGACTCGATAATAATAAACAAAATATAAGAAAATACGAATTCTTTCTTTTAACAATTCCATCATTCCTAATTGGCATACCAATTATTTGAATTAATTGTTTAAAAAAATAAAAAACGAAATAATTTAAAAGTCAAGAATTCATAATTTCACTCGAAAAGAAATCAGTTAACTGAAACACTGAAGTGGTTGTCAGGCCTTCTTATGCATTTCCATTGAAACCCCTGACGTTTCACCACTCCTTCCTCAAGTGGTGATCTCTTTTATCCCCCATCTACATTTTCTCAAATTACTCTCTACAGATAATTATTGCGCTTTCATCTACAAAAAAGCGCTTCCCTTTATTCCGGCCCCATACAACGAATATAGCCCTTTTGATTATACAATTTTTTTTTATAAATATTAATATAATTTAAATAATTATGAACGATATTTATTGGGAAATATTCCAAGTCTTCTGTGTATAAAAATAAAGACATTTTCTTTATTGATTGGTGGCTCTTGAGCACGTTTTATCATAGTTAGCATTTTTTAAATAAGTAGCGAAGTCATCAACATCTTATACAAAATTATCCTAAAAATAGAAAAGACGGCAATAAAAATAAAATCAATAATTTAACAAATTGTTGTATTAATTGGCACAATCCAAAATACTAAAGAATACGGTAACATTTTTATATAAGGATATGTCGATATTAGTTTCGGTTTTAATTCGGGAATATCGTTAAATTTACTCAATTTTAATAATTTTCCGTTTAAATAAATATTCCTAGAAACAAAACAATTAATAATCAATCGATAATTTCAATTATTCATACTTGGAAGTCAACGAATTTAGCGACGTTAAAGTGTACGATTGAATCAATTTCGATTCCCCCAGCAACGAATTAACACTCTCAATTCGAATATTCACAGCAACACTATTAATATTCATACCATAAACTATAAAATAACAATTAAAATTTATAATTATAATAAATAAACAACCCAACCGATAATTGAAGAATCGTTGCTATTATTGCGTTTAGCACAATGACAATATAAACGTACACGATTATTTGTTGTTGTTAAGCAATTAACACGTTTCCTGTCAACTAATCGCTTATACAACAAACTAATCCAATAATTCGGATTTGGATTATACGCGTTATCAATTAGGGCGTAATTTAAATTGAAAATCGTCTGTCTAATTACGCATTGCAACCCCATTTTCGACGTTATCCCCAATTTATCCAACCAAATAAATGTCGATAAGAACCGATCAGAAAGTCCGGCTGCTCCACCACCATAAGCTGAGGCAGTTTCACCTAAAATACCCCGAAATTATAAAATTTCAATCGTGGAAACATTCGGGGAAATACCTAACCAAATCGGCTTATTTGCAAGATTTAAAAGTAGCGTTATCTCTTTAACGACAGTAATTTGCCATTTTAAAACGTCGAATTCGAGAGGATCGAGAAATTGTTGTGGTTTTACCGTGCGGCCGTTGAAATAATAACTAAAAATCCCCCCCAAAAAAATAATTATCGATAAATAAAGAAATAATAATACTGGTGCCAAGTGATTGCATCCACTACGTCTCCACCGCCGGTTTGTAGAAATTCACCCAAAAATTCTCGACTTTCTTTATTATCAACTTGAGGACGTGTTGTTGACGGGCCGATTAATTTCGAATTCTCATACAAACGATATTTGTTTAAAATCGTGCGTAATAATTTAAAATCATTGGCTAATTGGCTTGCATTTACCGTAGAATTGAATTTGTGATGAAACGAATTCGGTTCTAGAATTTTAACGAATTTCAATACGAATTTCATTAGGGAATTATGAAATACCATTGCCCAACTCCCAAGAAAGTTGCAATTTATAGGAATTTGAAAATTTGATTAACTCCTCGGCATTACGATAATCCCAACTACCATTGGCGAAACGTTTCAAAGCGTTCAAATCGAAAATTATATCCAGTCCTGTATTTCTAGCGAATCGATTCAATTCTAACCACTGTAAACCTTGGATATTCCACAAAAAAAACTGTACATTTAGTCGAAATTAAAGTTTTATATTGAATTACCAGTCATCGTAAAATTAGGAAAATCTTTGGCGTCTCTTTCCGGGGAGAATGTTAAACGATCAGCTAAATTGCCACCAATACGCAGATAAGCCGGCGATAAGGCTTGAACCAGCTTCAATAGCTTCTTATTACTACAATAAACAGTAATTTTATTATTTTTGTTGTATCGTAAGAGTTCCACGTTACGTCATGTTAAAGCCCTTAAAACGATTCGCAATCATGGCTGTATCAAGACCAAAACTTAAAAATCTCTCATCGTTGTTAATCTCTGGTTCAATTCGATTCTCTAAATCGACTTGCAGGATATAAATTTTCACATTTGAATTCAGCAAAGATGCGAGAATTAAGAAGAATATAACAACAAATATCGGTGCTACAATCGCACAAGCTCTACTGAAAGATTTATCTACTGAAAAACAGTTAATTAGTTGTTTAAAACCATAATTTAATTAAATACTTTGTTGATATCTCGTACTGAGGAACATTTTCGTTGATTCTCATCGAAATATTGTAATGAACCTAAAAATTGAATATTTTTAATTTTCCAATATTACAAACACAATTTCATTATTTTCAATTTAGAAAACACTCAATTATTTAATTAATTACGTTATTAATTGAATTTTTCGATAAAAATTGTTTACAAAATTCCGGCGTATTTAAATGTCAAAATTATCGCAGATAGATGGCGCACAATGTAAACAATCATCAATCTAGAGGCTATGACTAACAAAGCGGCTTAACTTAGATGCTTATTTTAAAATATTCTAATCAATTTCGATCAATTTTATATATTAATCACTAAAATTTGACGCAATTTAGTATTATATAAGGCAAATTTATAGTAATATGAGTTTTTAGATATTATTGCAAGATTCTGATTTTTAGTCACAAACTCTAACTAAAATTCTAGTTTCTTTAGTGGAAAAGTGCAGCCAATATAATAAAAATGGTTTAACAATTTTAATTTAAATTTATTATACAATATTGCAATTATATAATTCGAATTATTGATTATTCTATAATTGAGTATACTGAATTGAAATTAATTGAAAAATTTGGTCAATTTGATTTACAAAGCAACAATTAGTTAGGTGAATTACCAACAAAATAATGCCAAACTTCCCTAGAACACAGTAACATAACCTAAAAACGAAGCATGGTCTTGTGAGTTTTGTAAAACAATTTTTCTAAAAAAAACCGAATTAGCGCCGAAATGGTTCGCAAGAAAATAGATAACCGTATACGGGTCCTAATCGAGAATGGTGTTAAATTGGGGCACCGTACTTTATTTGTAATTGTCGGCGATAAAGGCCGCGATCAGGTACACCACAATTTCCTTTAATTAACAATTTAAAACAATTCAATTATAGGTTGTTATTCTGCATCACATGTTGGCTCAAGCGGAGGTAAAGGCGCGACCGTCGGTACTGTGGTGTTATAAGAAAGAATTGGGCTTTAGTAGTCATCGGAAGAAGCGGATGAAACAATTACAACATAAAATTAAAGCCGGGAAATTGAGTATTAACGAGGATGATCCGTTTGAATTGTTCCTATCATCGACGAAGATTCGTTTCTGTTACTATAACGAAACGCATAAAATTTTGGGTAATACTTTCGGTATGCTGGTATTACAGGATTTTGAAGCTTTAACGCCGAATCTATTGGCACGAACTATTGAAACTGTAGAAGGTGGTGGTTTAGTTGTTATATTGTTGCGGACTTTAACTTCGTTAAAACAGTTGTATACGATGACAATGGATGTTCATCAAAGATTCCGAACTGAAGCCCACCAAGATGTAGTTTGTCGGTTCAATGAACGTTTTTTATTATCGCTGGTTTCGTGCAAACGTTGTCTAATTGTCGATGATCAATTAACCGTCCTGCCGATAACTTCAAATAATCTAAATGTGGAACCAGTTGAGAAACAACAAGAATTAAGCGACAATGATCTACAATTGGGGAATATTAAAGAAGAATTAAAAGACACCCAACCTGTTGGTAGTCTAGTGAATTGTTGTAAAACTCTAGATCAAGCTAAAGCTTTATTGAGATTCGTTGATGCAATTACTGAGAAAACTTTACGGACTACCGTATCGTTGACAGCATCTAGAGGACGTGGTAAATCGGCAGCTTTAGGTTTAGCTGTTTCAGCGGCTGTGGCTTTCGGTTATGCGAATATATTCGTAACTAGTCCCACACCTGAGAATTTGAACACGTTTTTCGAGTTTGTTTTTAAAGGATTTGATGCTCTAGAATATCAAGAACATATCGATTATAGTTTAGTACAATCGACAAATCCGGAATTCAATAAAGCGATTGTACGTGTGAATATCTTTAAAGATCATCGACAAACTATTCAATATATTCACCCAACTGACGCGCACCGTTTAGCCCAAGCTGAATTGTTAGTTATCGATGAAGCTGCAGCTATTCCATTACCGTACGTTAAAGCAATGCTAGGGCCGTATTTAGTGTTTTTAGCATCGACAATTAACGGTTATGAAGGTACAGGTAGATCGTTATCGTTGAAATTATTACAACAATTACGCGCTAAAAATCTACCAACTGGTAGTAACGATCAGAAACAGAAAATTGAAAATAGTGGTGCTTCAACTGGACGTGTGCTACACGAGATTACTTTAAATGAGTCGATTCGTTATAGAAATGGCGATGATGTTGAGAGTTGGTTGACGAAATTATTGTGTTTGGATGCCACTTCTGTTACGCCGATTTTGTCGGGTTATCCGGCACCGGAACAGTGCGATTTATATTACATCAATCGCGATACTTTATTCTGTTATCACAAAGCTTCAGAGGAGTTTTTACAGAGATTAGTGGCTTTATATGTCGCGTCACACTATAAAGTATTAATTTTTCCAATTTATTTCGATTTGTTATTAATGGTTTGATTGTAGAATTCTCCGAATGATTTACAAATGATGTCAGATGCCCCGGCTCATCATTTATTCTGCCTCTTAGGTCCGGTCGATCCGAATCGTAAAACACTACCGGAAGTTTTAGTTATAATTCAAGTGTGTTTAGAGGGGCAAATTTCAAAGAATACGGTAATTGATGGTTTCCAACGTGGCAAACGGGCATCTGGTGATTTAATACCATGGACAATTGGACAACAATACCAAGATCCAGATTTTCCACATTTATCCGGTGCACGTATTGTACGTATTGCAACCCATCCCGATTACCATCGTATGGGTTACGGTAGAAAAGCTTTAGATTTATTAAAACAATATTACGAATTTAAAATACCGAATATTGACGATCAAAATCCAATAAATCAAGATGAAATTGTTAATATAGCCGAAAATGGTGATGATATTGGTTTATTAGAAGAATGTATAGAACCGAGAAGATCATTGCCGCCGTTATTGTGGAAATTAAGCGAACGTACACCGGAGAAATTGGATTATTTAGGTGTATCGTTCGGTTTAACCGACGAATTATTGAAATTTTGGAAACGTTCCGGTTATGTTCCCGTCTATTTACGACAAACTACCAATGATTTAACTGGCGAACATTCGTGTATTATGTTGAATGTTTTGAATGAGAATGATTGGTTGAAACAATATTGGATTGATTTCCGGCGGAGATTCGTTAATTTGCTACCCTATCAATTTTCGAAATTTCCAACAAGTCTAGGTTTGAGTGTTTTAATCAACAACAACATAAAACAAACCAAAACGAGAGATTTAACACGAATAGAATTAGATATCAACTTTTTACCCTACGATATAAAACGCCTGGAAATGTACAGCAATAACCTAGTGGATTATCATTTAATTATGGATTTAATTCCGGCGTTAGCGCGGTTATATTTCTTAAATAATTTAGGCGACACCGATTTATCGGCAGTACAATCGGTGAGTATCGAACCTAAAAAATAACCCCAACTAAACTCTAGTATTACAGGCTATACTTCTGGGGGTTGGTTTACAACACAAATCAATCGATCAATTGACAGAAGAATTAGAATTACCCTCCTCGCAATTACTGGCGTTATTCAATCGAATTATCCGTCGTCTCCTCAAATATTTAACAACAATTCTAGAGAAAGACTACGAGAAAACTCTAACGATCGATAGAAATAATTTCGATATGAAACCGGTCGAACAAAGTTTGAATGATGAATTAGAAGAAGCTGCCCAACAATTAGAGAAACAACAAAAGAAAGAATTGGAGAAATTACAAAATGAGAATTTACAACAATTCGCAATCAAAGGCGATGATGGTGAATGGGATAAAGTTTTAAAAGGAAAAGGCACGAAAACTATAATTTCGATTAAAAGGTTTTATTGATTTTATTTCCCATTATAGATAATAATGATTGTGTTTTACAGTGGAGAGAAACGGATGCATGAGAATTTAAACGAATCGAAAGAAGATGACGATTTACCGAATAGAAAATCGAAATTTAAAAAGAAATTGAAAAAATAAACTATAAACGAATCACTTCCGGTTGGATATCTTTAACGATTCGAAATTTTATATTATAACAACTTAATTGATCATTTCGATTGTTAACACTGATCGTTCCTTTATAACTCCCGTCTAAAATCGAGCCAATTTCCGACAGCTTTATCGACGGTTTTATTGTATAATTACCCTGGAATCAAAAATTAGAATAATCAAACAATTTTGTTAATTTCCTCACTTTAGGTATCGGACAACGGCATGGTACGTTATTTTTAATGAAAATATTCGGACATTGTTTGTTGTCCGGATAGCCGAAATTACACAAATCTGGATATTTACAAGAACCTAAATTGTTTCTGCACGGTATCGGGAGCCAGATACCCAAGAATTTCCGTTTGAGCTTCAATTGGGCCTTGAATTTTCCAATTAATGATTCGTTTGATTAATTAATTAATTTTTATTACTTGAATCGGTGATATTATATCGATTGCCGCCTGTAAACTACCAGAAAAGTTGATTATAGTCTCCGATTCCATTTCAATCGAGATATCATTGAGGGTAATCGGGTAGTCCAGATTTTTACATTTTATTAGATCCAAATTTTCAATCTTTGTAATTTCCTTTAAGAAACATATTTAAGTATTTTTTTAATTGAAAATTGACAACAATCTTACCGTACTCAAGTGTAAATAACTTAAAATTAGTAAATACTTATAAATCATTGTGGAAACGCAATAAATTGAAGCCCTGAAGTTTAAAATTTGCGCCTATTGAACTAGAACACCGCGTGATTAAACCAACTATATCAATGGTTTAAATCGTTTTGCAAATTTAAAACAATGTTTTGATAATTTAAAATAAACAATTCTCATTCATTTCGAGGTGTTATCAAAATTTAACTATCTAAACTTCCTGCGTAATGAATCAGTACTTACAAAAATCTCAAGTATCCCAACTTATTTTAATTTAATTAACGGAAATAGCGCATTTTATACGTACCGATAATCAACTACATTTTAAATTAATTATTTACAATGATAATTGTGATCAAGTTCTATAATAATTTATCCTTTTATAGTAAAAATTTCCATTTTATAAAATATCGCAATAGGGCGACATTTAGATGGTTTTTCATGCGCCATCTATTGGTGATATTTTGAAATATTTGTAATTCTGGACTTTCCGCGTCTGTTTATGCGCGCAATGTTATCGTTAACGTAAAGAATAATTTCTGTTGATTTATGTTTATTTATTTGTTTATTTACACACAATAAAAAAGAATTTTTGTTTAAAAACAATTATAAATTACTAATTAACTAATATTCACATTAAAAAGATTCATTTTGTTAATTTACAAAATCACATGCACGTAATATGTTTCTATTATTATTATTTTGTCGAATATTTTTGTAAATTACAACTGTTTATAAATGGGATATGTTAGTGGAAAATAAAATTCTCGTCTAATTTATTAAAAATTAATAATGATTAGATCACATTTACACAATTAATTTGTTTAATTAATTGATTAATTAATCAAAATATATATCAATAGTGTAATATTATATGAAATTCGACTTGTACGCTAATTTCTTTGGGATAAAATTCAAATCTTTGCAATGAAGCCATATTAAAAGAAAAATCGTCCGATTCGGGGGGTGGATTTTACGAATTGCAACAAAGAAACATTTATCTTTACAGTGTGTTAGTGTGAGATAGATAGAGGTATAGAGAGATGATTTCTTTCTATGTCCACCACGATGGTCACTGGATCCGCGGCCAATATTGCGACGTCATATCGGTTTGCCCAGGTACAGCGATCGGTACGGATACACCAGGCGATATCAAGCCTAAAATTCGCCCAATTAAACTCAATTTTTCTATTTTAAACGGAATACCTGTAGATGAAGTTCCATTGGTATTGTATTGGTGGCCGTTCATTTGGTACGGTTGCGTTGGACTGCACGGCGATGGTCGGGTGCCATAACCGATACCCAGATCGTAACTAGGCGGACGTCCCATACAATACCCACTCATAGCACCACTCATACTCGGACTCTCCCTCTGTTGTAAACAAGCACCCGGCGATGGCCCCATTGTGGTAGTCAGACCACCATGCCCGAACGAAGACATCGAAGTCATTGGACTAACAAACCAAATTAAAACAAATTCATTCAAGTAAACTTCGAATGGTACCTGTACGAATCCGAAATCGACATCGGCGGCGGAATCGGCGAATACATCGACGTATTACTGAAGCCCTGCAGCCGCGGCGGCGATGCACCCGGTCCGGGGTGCTCCCCAGGCGTCGGTGCACCGCTACCCGGCGTACTAGCACCACCGCCGCTGGTTGTACCGCTACTATTGCGCCGTTGATTCCGCAATTTCTCTTCGCGGCGCCATTTCGCCCGCCGATTCGAAAACCACACCTGTATTCGGGCTTCCGGCAGGCCAATTTTGGCGGCCAATCGTTCCCGTGCAAAAACGTCCGGATAATGGGTC
Organism: Hycleus cichorii; assembly: GCA_013841215.1. Classification (NCBI taxonomy): domain Eukaryota; kingdom Metazoa; phylum Arthropoda; class Insecta; order Coleoptera; family Meloidae; genus Hycleus; species Hycleus cichorii. Next base: position 29,042 of record JACDRQ010000392.1, read on the forward strand.
CGTTCGAATTCTGGAAAACCATTGTCATTTCTAAACTATCCGGGATTTGTTCATTTACCTTTTTCTAAACTATCAATTTGGTCGTTCGTGAACGAGGTCCGATTGCGTTGTAATTTGCGTTTTAAACGCAACCGGGCTTGATCGTCGTCCGGGCCTATACTGGAACCGGCATTGGAGTTGTCGCCGGAGTTCGTCTCGTCCGAATTGATGCCGTCCAGATCGGTGACTGCTGGAAAATCATTAAAGAAATGCTTGTACGGTTAATGAGAGTTGTTGGTAGTTGTTTGATGAGAATCGGCTTGTTGATAGCAACAGAAAAAAATGTAAAAAGAGAGAGAAAAATAAGAGAAACAAGGGTAATGGTAACGGCGCATATAGTATAGAACGCACTCTTCTCTTTACCCAAAAGCAAATTACTCACACTCAAATGGTTCCATTTCAATATCACGACAAAAGAAGGGCTGATGCTGTTGCTGTTGTTGCTATTGCTACTGCCGCCGTACTCCAACCCAACACACGACGATTACAAAGTAAAAATAAGAGAGAAAAAGATGACTATATTCATACACATCTTGATAACTTCCGTAATATCAAAACAGCAATCAGATAGCGAGAGAAATACGAAAAATAAACCTTCATATTCACCATTGATAACAACACAACACCAGATAAAAACGTATCCGTTTCCTGCTTAGAATACGGGAATTTACCCAATTTTCGTTACAAATTAACCTAAACGTTCAACAATAATCCATCGGGTCTATTCAACGAAAAGTTTTAACAAACACTCGAAAATTACCTGGTTTTGTTGCATGCTACAAAAAGCTACCGATATTCACTTTAACCATTCATCTGTCCGTCGGCAAACCATAAAGAGCCAACAAAATAAATAAAGGCCACAAATTTACAAACGTTAATTTAATTTGTCCCTTATTTCACCAAATCTGTTTACAAATAAATTGCAACTTAATCGTGCTAAAGTTAAATTTTACATGGTATGAATAATAATGTTGTCACGTATAATTGCATTAGGTATATGGTGCCAAAATACGTGCTTATTTGTAATATTGATGTGATAATTCCATTACTAAACTGTCTCTTTCTAGATTATTTCGATAATTATCTTGTAATAATTGGCGCTATGTCTCTGCTATTGAGCACGAGGTCAAGGCTTGTTGAACACTCACCCTCTGGAACACTCGTTTTCAATAAATGTACTCAAGAGACAACTTTACTAAATAGCTTGTATTTATTAAACTATTATATTGAGAAGATACAACCCCTATCTGGTAATTAATAAGGGATATTTTTGATACACCCTATAGAATTGTCTTTATCAATTTTGAATTGTTGAAAAACTGTACCGGATATTTGAGTAGGGTTTAACTGTTGTAAAATAATTCAAATAAAATTACATAAAGGGCTAAATTTAGACTATATTTAGAGGCATATTAAAGGCCAACAATTTCGATTTTGTAATTCCTAATCATCAAAGTAATCCCTTAATTTGTTATTGAAAGAAGCATTCTAAGCGAGAATTTCTTGCTTGGAGATCAAAAAAGCTGCTGATATTATAAGAAAATTGAATATTTTTCAAAGATAAGCTTAGATTTAAAATTTATACCATAAAAATTGTACCAAAAGCTTGATATAGAAAAAATTTGCTGAAATTTAGTTGATCTTGGACAATTGTATCAAGGAATTCGGCTTTAAAAATATTTAAAGTTGTCTGAAGCTTCTCTTTTGACGATTCAATTGTAAATATTTCTATTTTACGATACAAATATTTTAAAATATAGAATTCATTGAAATTGTAATTCGAAAATCGACCGTTTAGGACGAACGTTTCTTCAATTTTAGAATTTACTTTGAAGAAATTTTATTGAAATTCTGGCCAAAAGTTGGGTTCTAGTGCAAGTCCACACTTGAAGCGTCTAAATTGGGCCGCTATAAAATATTGAAGGCTTCAGTTGAGAAGAATCAATTAAAATCTTCTTTTGATGATTGATAAAATTCGTCAAGGAGTCAATCCAGCTCAAGAACAAATCCACTTCTTGGACAACAGAACTTTTTGAAAATTAATGATTAGGGCGAATTTCTATTAAAAATTTTCTACATTCTCTCTTTTACTACCAAAATCAAGATTAGTTGAAAACTGTTTTAGGTACGGCGAAAACGTCTAAGCTTGGACTTAAATTCACAAATCCTTCTCGAAAAGCGATTAAAGCCTTAAAATTTATGTTCCCAACACTCATTCACAACACTCTTTAAAAAAAATGATTTAGTTCAAAAATAGCCCAAAATTGGAAGCGTTTAGTTGATTAAGAGCGTTTAGGAATTTTACCGTGGGTTTAAACTAAATTTTGCAAAAATCTTCCAAAATCCGGTCTTAAACTCAAAAATTCCTTGGAAAACTACAAAAGTCGTTTGCTTTTACAATTTAACAATAAAATTCAGCAATAATCGATAATTCATGAAGAAAATGTTTCAAAATTTGAGTTTGAACTCCCTTTAAACCCACAAATTGCTTTTCACGATTCATTATTTCCCTTATCATCGTTGTCATTAAAATATTATCATTTGGAAGCCCTTGAGGGCTCCGACGGACATTGGCTCCGTTGATTGCGGAAAGTCCTAACTAATTAGCCTGTTTATGTGGATTAATTTCGAAATAAAATAGACATTTAATGGGGCTGTAAAAACGGTTTAAATCAGGCTAAATTTCTAAATTTCCACCATTAACTCCAGTGATTAACGTGAATTGTGGGGAAATTAACGAACATTTTTAATTTGATTTTTCACCATCATCAACAGAAATAAATAAATTTGACAAAATCAAGCTAAATTTCAACAATTGTTAGCGTTAATCAATTTATTCAATAAATTATGCGATTTTTGTTGGAATTTTTGAATTTAAATTGTTTACCAATGAAAGTACAATTTAAGAGACGTATCAGAAATTCACGGCACGATGATTAGGAGATGAACATTAATTGAAATTCAAGTAGCGTTAGAAGTATTGCGTATTCGAACTACTTATCTTTCTAGGTAAGCAAATAATTGCCAGAAACTGCTCTATTCTACTATCAAAATTCAGAAAAAATTCAAAAAAAATTGTAAATATTTAAAAATTCTACAAATTTGTTTATCGTACATTGGATTTAAGAAGGGGTGTTCACCCTGAAGGGCTCAAATCAGTTAGAATTGTTTCAATTTTTCTAATTCAAAATTGTCCGAAATTAGATTATTCGATCCTGATTGCCATCCATCCTACTTTTTGCAGCAGCAGTAACAACATACGCGTCAATGGACAATAATTTATTTGAAAAAATCCCCTATTAAACGGCCACCTTTTTCAATTATATTCACAATCTAGCCGCTTATGCTTCAGTGCCCAAACCGAAAAACATTTTTCTACCGACTTAAGGGACATGTGTTCACAACCAATGTTACAATACACATGTACACACACACAAACACAACCATTTTTAGTGCATTCTCCAATAAAATATTTCTATTATGCCGACTAGTAGTTTACATGAAATTTTCAATAATGTTTACGTATATTTTCGAGATTTGCCAACAAAGGGAGATTTTTGGGGATGCTGCAGGCGAATTTTGGTACTTTCCAATCTTTGGCGATAGTTCTGGTCGTTAACGGATTTCTCAAATGCTTTGTCGTTTTTTTTCCAATTTGTATAGTTGAGGCCCTTGTAACACATACGCCGTCATTTAGTGTCGCTTTATTACACGCCAATTCATAGCCAGTTGTCAACAACAATACTAATTTGCTATACCCTATATTTAACTCAAAAAGAGAGAGAAATACTTATTATGAGGGTTATAGTATAGAATATTTCATAACTGATACTTACAGTTCTTTATTATAATAACGTTTTAGAAATGCGTTTGAAAAGGGGTGGCCCAAGTACCGCCCTATATCAAGAGTCATTTTTTCGGATATATTGATATGTCAATATTAACGGTATCGCATTACATAATGGCGTACAAGTACCATTTTACAGTCGGGTCTTATCAAAAAAAAAAACCCACAATGACGATCGAAGAATGAGAAGAAGACACGAAATCTTGTCTTGTTCTATAATTGAAATATTGCCAGATAAATGCATCTTGTTTGTTTATGTGTGTAAAAGTATGAACCGCCCCCGTCTGAAAGTCAACGTTATTGGGGTTTTGTGTTAAGCAATTCCTCCATTTATACAGGGATGAAGGGGGTGGAGGTTAGCAGTACCTCTCTCATATATATATATATATATATACAGTGGAAGATAAGACATCCCGATCTACTCTCGACAACGTTACGGTGGTGGCGGCGGCGGCGGTGGTGTGGAATCAGCCATCCAGAAACTGACGATAAGGACCAGAAAGGAAAGAGTCACGACTACTATACATAATACCCTCTTCCCTCTACAGACAGATATTATGGCGTACGGGCTATACAGGACCGGATTTTCCGATTATCGTCCGAAAAGAAACAGAAATTTTCACTTTTTGGAATAGTAAACAATACCGTGACATCGTACACTTAATGGGCCAATGTCGTCGATTCTTGTTGAATTTTTAATTGAATTTCGAGTTGTATTGAAAACAAATCACGTCTTTCGACTATCACTTTTTGATTATAAATACGATAAGATTCCGTCAAGATAACAACAGTTGTGTCCGATCGGCCTTATCGTCAACTACCAAATAAAAAAATGAAGGTAAGTCTAGATAAAAAGCACAAAACTCGTTTAGAAACGGTTCGTAAAAAACATACAACTGTTGATGCGGATAAATGGGATATTTATACAATTGTTGATGTAAATTTCAAAGCAAAAAAGCCAATTAAAGTTTAAAATTTCCTTGTTATTCTAGGGTACGGTAGCGATGGTTCTAATTGTGGTGTCAATGGTGGCGGCTGAAGTGCCACGGTCGCGTGTACAACTGGCTAGACAAATAAATGCCCCACAAGCGTATATGCCAAGTGGATGGCGTCCAAATGGTCAACAATTCAATCTACCTTTAAAATACGGACCACCGGCGGTAGCCCCAGAACAAACAGAAACCGAACAGACTACCACCGAATTACCGACAACTACAGATTCTTCATACGCCGAACAACAGAGACCATTAAGCGGTAAATTGAGAGAAAATCCCGATGATGTTGAAGAAATACCGCAACAACCCAAACAACAATTTCCACAACAACCCCAACAACCCGGGCAATTTTTTGTGATCCTACCGAATGTACAAAATCAAAATTTATTGTATGCAACAACGCAACAACAAACGCAAAAATTAATCGTTACCCCACAACAATTCTACACACCGGCTAAACTACAATTGACGTCGGTTTTTACCCCATTTAGCGCGTCATATGTACAGATTTTACAATAAATCGGCTATATCGAATAAATAAAATTATTATTTTGATTTTATTTGGTTTTATTGAAACGGTTATAGCGAAATTCTGGACGGTTGTCGAGAACGTTCCGATATTAAATTTGTGGAATTTTGCGGTAAAATCCGGCTTGTTAGAGACCCAGTTGTAGTGGTGTAATCAGTTCAACCCTTTTAAACAGCCAGACAACATTCCGTAAGTGCCTCATCATAAACTTACCCTTAAACGAATTACGCCAATTTGAAATAAAACATATAGTTAACTGCTAGATAAAGGTGAAAGTTATCCGATTATGGACGTTTGTAGAAAAGTCGACAATTTAAGGGTCGCGAATATCGAAATCGGTTAAAATTCGTCGATGTTCGCTATTTACATGATTGAAAGTTGCCCGATTCGGGTGTGTTTCCGGAAAAGATTGCACGGTGAGGCTGTGAATTTGACGCTTACTCCTCTCGCGTCCTCACTGAATCAAAGTGTCAACAAACAAACGACATTAAGAGAACGACGACGGAGGCGGCGGCGGCGATGTCGACGGGACAACGAAGGGGGACAAACTCTTAGTATACGAATCAATACCCGAGGGAGACGGCAGTCATTTGTGACGTCATGTTCAATTCTTATATCTATCCATTGGAAGGCGATTCTGTTCGATTTTTTTGCCGGATCTACCCCTATAAGGCTGCGATTATTAGTATTAAGTCAATAGATCGGTGCGAGGATGTAAACAGTTTTGCCCTCTTGTTTTGTTGTTTTTACAACAAACTCGAGACTTACACACAGACAAATCCGGATCTAGTAGATGATGTTGTTACAATTGTTTGTGCCACACAATCTGTGTGGTTACAGAAAACAGGGAATCAAAGACTCCCATCTCACTCCAACTTTCACCGACAACTTTGTTTTAGGGGCTGACTAATCCGCCCCGAAGGCTGTATTGTCTATGTGTACGCATACACAATTTTGTTACACAGTATCAGTTATGATGTTGATGATGTTGTTGTTACTACTGCTGCAAGTGACACTTTTGTTAAAAATGCAAACATCCCCCACATATACACATTTATAAAAAAACAAACAAACAAGAGCAGAAGATTTGATAGGTGGTTGTGGGGTGAGCCGATTTAAAATCCAATAGAAAAGAAGTCTAAATGGCGGTATACTGGATAAAAGAGACAGATATAATGGTGTGTCTGCCTTCGGGACGTTCGTTAATTGAAATTTTAACATTTCAAACGTTTAACCAATTTTGATAGAGGATGGCTGGTATTGTTGCAATCCAATTCCCGACAAACGGGCCACGTTAATTAAATCATTACCGTATATTAATTAAAATTTGACTCAAATTCATACCACGTGTACCTCCACATACAACCAACATTGTATTTTTCCACCCATTTTTAATTTTATTTTTTGTTTTAATACAACAGCAACAAACAACCCCTGTTTTTTACATTTCACGTTATCATTTAATTGTTATGCTTGCAGCTTTCGTGTAAATTAATTGTTGCCAGTTTTTCTTTTGATTCAGCTTTTGTTTGTTGCAACCCTCCCGCATCACTCCCTGTTTCTCTGATTTTTTCCGTCATTTTTCTGGTTCAACAAATTTTTGTCTCTAGGAAAAACAGTGTATGATGATGATGATGATTATAGGGAGTTACAATGGGAGATACAAAAAGTGGAAAAAACAACAAAACAAATCTACCTTTTTTGTTGATATCGTCAGAGAGAATTGTTGGCGGCGGACTAAGGGGTTGTAATGGGAAGGAAGCGTTTCCAGGCGAATACCACGGTGTCGGTCGCCAACTTCCTTGATTTCCGTTTAATAGACGAAGTTTATCGTATACACTGTCGCTGCCGCCGCTAGATACCGGTGGACTCTGGGTGGATTGTTCCTTTTGTGCGGCCAGATTCCTTAGCACCCTATTGATGGACGATACCTTGAAATTAAAACAATAAAATTATAATTTTTTTAAATCGAAGAAGAAAAAACTTGCGCTATCATCAAGATTCGAAAACGTTGAGAAAATCAGCATCCCTTTTATCATATACGACTTGAAATTATGCTGTGTAATGTTAAGGGTAGACGAGAGGGTGATATGCAGTAAACCGTAAAGACTATAGCGTACACACATACAAGTTTATGTGTATATACATAAGAGGGGTGCATAGATTTGCCGCCTGTTTGCCAAGAAAACTGGCCTTAGAAAAAGTAGATTTTCGAATAAAATACGAGAAACTATTGCAATAAAAACTGGAAAATTATCGATTACAATTTTCTATTTAATTTTAAATGCACTCGTAATATTGGAATTGTAATAAATTTTTTCGGAATAATTGAGAAAATTTCGGGTAGATAGAGCCTTTAATGTGCAATAATCTGTAGCGCCACGTGCTGGACACGTGCCGGACACGTTTCATCATACAGTTAAAAAAATATAAAGCTATACGGTGCTTTCAACCAAAAAACTTATTATATCCTCCAACGTTCAAGATTTTAATATTTGACGATAATCGATAACTTAATTGTAGGCAATTCGCCCCTTTGCATCCCTCTTTCGTTTCGCTCCTTATACACACACAATTGACTGGTATGCACATAGAAGCTGATAAGATTGGAATTTTCGAAATTAACGCTACTCTACCCTCTCTTAGAACAACAACAACAATAATAATAATAGAAAAAATGGGAGAATTTTTAAAGCTTTGATAACATCGCGACGCTGTCGATGCAATGTCAATGGGTCGCGGCCAAGTGCATAAAGCCCAGCAGGACATCCACTATTCTCGATTCACCCCATGACATTCATGTGTATTTGTATGGCATTATTATGATTTTTCTGTAGCCCCCGTCTTCTGTTCGATCTTTTGTTGTTTACCGGTGGTATTAACCAAATAGTACAAGCATCGACAATATCGCTCGATTTTTCGCCTTTAGATCGACTTAAAATTGACTAAACGTCATTTAGACTGTAAATCAATCGGTAAGTTATTGAAACAAATACGAATATGGCATATTGGTGACGTTTAGGAAGTTTATTCTGGCTCGGTCTCAGGTTGATTTGAGAATTTGAGAATTTTCCCAGATGATGGTGGCCTTGTTGTTGTCGATTGTTTTCAACAATAAATGATTTGACATGTGCTGTCGACGAAAAAAATAATAATAATCAACTCAGAAATGTCAAAGTCGAGTCGGTGTGTTTGTTAAACTTCCACATTGTCGAACAATTAAATGGATCAAGAGTGGAGGAAATAAATCTTTATTTTGTATAAACCACTTTACTACCACTTGTCGCTATTGTCTCGCAATAATAATAAAATCTACTTGTAAAATACGGTAACCGAAATTTTGCTAACAATCCCTATAGAATCATCATTTAAATTAGGGATGTTACAGAAACGGAAGCGAAAACAGAAATATTTACAGGTACAAAAAGAATTGGGATTAAATGATCAAATTTTCATCAATTTCACCAAAAACTAACAAACCCATCGGAAAATTTCTGAAATATTCGAAAAACGCTTTCAATTTACGATATACTGTGCAAAAATCTTGAAAAAAGAGCTAAATTAGAAAGGAAAATATGAAAAAATGAAACAAAACACATGTTGCACGATTATCTTCTCTAACTCAGAGTGTAATTGGCATTTTCTAACGCAAAAACGCTCTTAGAAATACTCTTAAAATACTCTTTCCAATGGTACTATATTCGTTGCAATACATCACTAAACAAGGGAGAAATCAATTATTGAAAATTGTCATTTTTCTGGAGCTGTATTGAAAAAAATAAAATATGGACGCTCCAGTTTCTATCAATTTTCTGGAAAACTAATAAATTTATTGAAGAAGTTCTTGGAAATCTGGAAAATTCTATCATTTTGCTATATACTGTAGAAAAAAATTATTGAAAAATCGATAATATTTGTCAGATTGTGGGGGAAAACATGAAACAAATAAGGAAAAACATGTGCTTCAAGATTTTCTTTTGTGAATCAAAATTTAGTCAGAATTTTTCAGAACAAAAATGCGTTCAAATACTCCTTAAAATACTCTTTCCAATACCGTTATAAACATTGCAATATCTTATCAAACAAGGAAGATATCGATCATTAAATATTGGCATGTTTCGGACTTCGCGTCGAGAAAGATGTGGGCCTTTCAGTTTCTATCAATTTCCTACAAAACTAACAAACCTATTGGAAAATTCCTAACAGATTTCAAAAGCGTTATTAATTTGCCTCATATTGGGAGAAAATGATTGAAAAATCGAGTCTATTTGGTAAGTTAACGAAGAAAATATGGAAAAATCAAGAAAAAAAAACATACTCCAAGATTGTCCTCTGTAACTTTAAAATTAATTAAAAAATTTCAAAGTAAAAAGCATTTTCGGATGCCTCTTAAAATGCTCTTTCTATTGCTATTTGAGCCATTTTGATATCTTATCGGGAAAGTCAGATATCGATTGTTAAATAAATAATTCGCGGATACCGAATCAAAAAACACGTCCTCCGAAACTTACTTTAATATCAGTAGTTTCTATTATATGTAAAGTAATTTTAAAAATACCTTAAGGATTTATGGAGCGGTTCCTGAAGATCATTTTATCAAAATTTGAACCCCGTAGCTCACTAAGTTTGTCAAAAAATACTCTTTCAGCAACTTCAAAATTTTTGCAAATCTAAATCGATTTTCAATAGAATTGAGGATCCGCGTTCAATTATTTTATTATTCTAGGAACTTTCAATTTGGCACCCCTAAAAATGTGCGGAACCAGAAGCAGAAATAGAGGTTTGGAATTTTGCGGAACCCGAAACAAAGTTCCATACCATCGTCAATTTAAATACACGCACATATTTGATATTTGTACGAAACGGTGGCGGCATGAATGCGTCGATTTAGAGGGGGTGGAAGTTTTCGGACTGCATTGATTGGACCATCTCCCAACCAGTCAAGCGAGAGGAATCAACTTTAAAACGGTAGCTGTAGTGAAACGGGAGCATCCCTTCGTCGTTTCCATACAACGCAACAATACCCGAACTTGGTAAATTTAAAAGACGATATCTATGAAATTCTGATGGTAGCAGGGTGGATTGAATTTTTTCCCTATATATTCGAAAGAAAGAAACTTATTAGCAAATAATCAACGGAAAACTTTTGAATTTAGTCGCCAGAAGAGAATCTGAAGCGTTTACTCTTGTCGAAATTCATTATTTTTCCATATTTGTTGTGTTGTGTGTATAAAAGACGCAAAAGGGGGTGGTTTAACATTTAAATACTTGCGCATTTTCCTAGGAAAAATCCATAACGTTTTTGTTTTCGGTAAGATATCTGCATATACATACAGGGATGGAAATAGAATAGGCGAAAAAGAGAGAGGAAAACGTTACCATGGCGATTTGTATGCATCCAATAAAAACCGGCACTATTACTATATACATAAAGAGATCTTTGCCGATATTAAAAACATAAAGGAAAATCTAAAGAGAATTTGGGCGCTTCCATAAAAAATCGTCGGAAAACTAAAACTAATTCTTGTTGTTTATAAATAGACAGGTATCGTAGAAATGAAGGGAGCAAGTCGTCTGAAACAGGGCATCAAGTTCTCTCATCCACCACCGCCACCCCCTGTCTAATATGCGGAAGAGTGAAGTTGTATAAGAGGCCCCGTCACGCCGGCTAAACTGATGATTACAAACTGATTAAAACCTGATGTTCTGTTATCTCTACCAATACGCTAACCCTATCTTTCTCTATTACCTATGGTAGTAATAGTGATAATCGTTGTTGTTGTTGTTGTCTAAAACTACCCTCTATTTAAAGTAGAGGGTGGTTTAGTTGATCGATAGTGTGAGTCAAGTTAACGTCACATTTTCTCCACACTTGCAAACTTTAAATTTATGTAAACACTTTCATCGAGGATTTACGTTGAGGAATAAATCATTGTGGTAGAAATATCACGACACGAACTGAGTGGTGATACATCATTCTTGTATCTTTATCTGTATCTTTCAGCTAAATATTGATGAAGAAAAATCCAAGCCTGTGTCTTAATTGAAAAAGAAAAATCTGCATAATTAGCCGAGATCGTTCAATCTCATCGTATCATCGTTATGTTTAGAGTTTTTTTGTCATTTTTTCCTCTCGGTGGATTCTCTCTCTTTCAACAACATACGTGTTTTCGTATTTCCACATCAACGATTCCCTCTTATATATTTTCAACTATTATTACCTTCTTTATAAGGCAAAGTTGTCATGATAAATTACTTACACTTGGTATATTATCATTGGTACAGACACCTTCTTGTAAAAGTCGATCCCTAATCTCCCAAGCAAATATCGATGGACATTCACGCTTATACGATGATATCTTTGAGACAACTTCAGCGGTGGCGACACGCGGTTTTGAACCACCTATCGCCCGCGGCCGTATCGAACCAGTCTCATAATACCTGAAGAAGCAACAAATAAATCAAACTATACACAGATGCACAACAAATACTAACAATTAAAACTATACAGATGCCTAAATTTATTGATTTGTCTGACTAAATTTGACTTGTTTAGGGGGTCTCTCGATAATTACCTGCCCAAAATTTTGGAGACACAACCATTCGATACTTGGAGTATACGTGAGATGTCACAAGGCCTGGCACCAGAATGCGCCAATTCGACGATCTTCTGTCTTGTTGAATCTGGCAAGGGACGCCCGCTGACGAACACCCCCCCTAGCTGGTTCACACCGCTATGACCTGTCCACAGTTTTTTCAAAATATTAGAGCCTCTTCAATTAAAGGGACAAACGAATAATCAAAACAATAACAATTGTAGCAAATTAACCAAAAACACTCACTTTTTTACTCAAAACGAAAAAAAAGAATTTGGTTTCATTTTTTTTGCAATAACTTGAACTGTGTACATCATACGGTGTGAGTAACGAGCTAAGAATGATCTCGTCAACTGACTACCTTGCTACAAAATAAACACCAAAATCCGGTGAGAATCCCGACAATCGCAGCCAATATCGCAACAGTTTCCCTTAAGGGTTGATAAATATCAAACAATCGCCCCACTAATTTCCCTACTCGTTACGCAACATAGGGCGACTATACCCCGCGTTTCATGTAAACGTCCCTAATTATTTCTGGGAGATTTGAGAAATACTTCAAGAATTTGAGCTCCGTAGCTCTGTAGGCGCTCTAATCTAGCAATATCGCAATTTTCACCAATCAACTACACGCGTATCAAAAATGACTAGAATATCCTTGCATTTTCCCCCTTTTTCATCGTTGACTTCAAAAATTTACTACTATCAGTTTTTCAGTTTTTCAGGATCTACTGATAACTGTATAGAGATCTTCCAGTGTTCTTGATCATTCTACGCGCATATTTTGTTGGCGAAAATCCCGACATTGTCGCAAATTTTCCAATGAACTTCAAGGTTCTAATTATTTTCCAAATCGCCCGGATAATAACTGGGAATATTTCGATGAAACACCCGGTACATCCAGTCTGTCCTGAAATACTCCAATTCGGCTTAAATTACGAACGCCAACCGCCCCCAACTTAAGCCGAACTGTCTTATTCAAACCGACAGACTTGTTTAATATTTATCAAAACTGCCGGCGCTTAGATCGTACGAAATTCTCACATTTACATAAACTCTCTCAAAATAACCTGTAAGAAAAATATTAATCTCTATTTTTTAGTAGTGGAAAATATAAATGAAACAAAAACTGTATAAACTACCACCACCAAAACGGGTCCCCCATGGGGATGCTTTTTTCGCAATTTGATCCCCTTACCGGTTACGTGCAACGACTGGTAAGTTGTTCATCTGTCGTTTCACGCGTCTTCGTCGGAATTGTAACTGTGAACGAAAGGGGATGGAGGCGGCCTGACAAGTGTGAGGGAATTCCTAGTGAAATCACAGAATAACTCCCAATGAAAACTAAGAGACGGCAAGAAAGTCGGAGGAAATGCAAAGAAAAACATGGAAGCACGTCAATCATTTACTGGATGATGAGAGCCCGCGATGAAACGACAAACTTTCTTCTTGTTGTTGTCGTTTTTTTAATTTCTACTCGTTTAAGTTGACAGCATTGAAATTGTTTTTCTCCCAATGTATTGATGTGAATTTTAATCAACCACCCTTATATGGTTAGCAATGATTGATATATTAAACAACATTATTATAGTTTAGACCGCAACGAATCTCCGGGGTGAATATTGTCGAATATCAATGATAACTAACCCCAAAGTTGGGTGTCTCTTGGCGCGATTCGTTACGCTTCTCTTTGATTTTATTCCCAATTTTTGACAATTCAATTCTTCTACCCCTCTACGAATCGGGCGTGAAATTCTCCAATAATTAGAATTAACCATAACTACACATATATAACAAGAAATCAATCGGGGGTTGTTTTTTTCTTGTGTAGGTGTATTGAACGAACACAAAGGGCTTTTATTCGCACAACATCTTCACGTGACAAATGGAATCTGGTAGTGAAAGGTGAACAGTCCTCGATTTTTATAACAGGGCGCATAAGCGAATCTTTAGAATTGAATTATATAAAAAGAGTAAGAACAGTTTAGGTTTATATAAAGAATAAAGGGGGTTGAAGATGGATATCTTCTTATAGATGAAAAGTCATCTTCGCACATATACACAACCCCATTCCTTGCGTGTATTTTGTATTATTTGTATGTTCAGATGTATGTGTAAGGGGGTGTATTATCATAGGAAGTCTAACTTGTCACCACCGCTACTTCTTTATGTCTCATTGATATTTATTATTGTTCATTTCTGGGGTGAGTTTTTGATTTATTATTGTCTATTCTCGGGAAAAATCAACAAATACACCCACTGGAAATTGTCGTAAAAAATTCGGGCGAAAAAAGGGATTCATGCATTTTAACGTTATCACAACTAACACATTCGTCCTTTGTTATTTATTTTATTACGGTCCTTACGATGCGACGACTCGATCTCTAAATTACAATTATTTACAGCTACAGTCTTTATTGCTCAATTCGATTAAAAAGCCGACGACAAAGGGGAATAATGCGCTTCTATTCTATCAAAAAACAATACAATTCCACGAATATCCTCCCTTAATTATTAAAAACCATCCAAATTCCCCATACTGCGCGTTCCGTGTAAATCTTCCCAATTATCTTAAGGGAGGATTTTGAGAAATTGGAACTTTGTAGCCCATTCTTAACCGATCTTGGAGATGTAAAACAATGGACTTCTTGATCGCAAAATTATCTCTCAGTGGGCTACAAGGTTCTAATCGCACCAATCTAGAAACCCCTAAAATATAGCTAGTTGAACGCCCGGTATACGGCGGGTTCCTTCGATTTTCAACGCCCAACCAACCCCCGTAAATATCTTTTAAGTACCGGACGCACACCACTCGGCCGAAGAAAGACCGGACGACGATCGCGCACTTTTATCTTTTCTTCTCTTTCAGCACATTTGTAAGGAAAAAAATCACTTCAAATAACTAACGGCTTGACAAAAGCATCCCTGATGGACTTTTATTGGTGGTGGTGGTGGTGGTGGTAATAGTGGGTGACAATAATATCACGATAAAAAACGAATTGGTGGATGTTCTTTAAAATAATCGAATGAAATAAATGAATACTTATTGTTGGATTTGATTCATTTATCGTGGTCGATGATTACCTTTACCTTTGTGTGCCATATCGTCGACGGAGGTGATGGCGGATGGCCATGGTGCCACCGCTCCCAGCTGCTGTGCCGGGAGAATGATGATTTTCTAAATTAAACACACACTAGGACACAAAAAACAAAACAACACAACACGATAGACACTTAAACAACCCTGCAACAAAAATTAAATAATCAACAATCAATCAATCAAAGTAATAACAATTTAAACTGATTTGTTTATTTGTCCTGATTGTGACAGTTTTAATTCTATTTAAGCTCCCCTGGAGGGTAGTGGATGCAACTAAGAGCCAGTTAAATCTAACCAACCACCCTTCTATTCACAATCTCTTTATTTTATTTCCAATTGAAATTCCTCTATGTGTAAGTAAGTAAGTATAAGCAAGTAAGTATGTAAGTAAGGCGACGGATATTCGCCCTGCTTCACTCACTCATTCTCGTTCAAAACCATTCAAATACGCGTATAATAGTGAAAATCTATGTGTGTATTATCTACGATTGAATACAAAAGGCGTCTCGACGTCGATCGACGGTCGTCCACATTCACTCTAAGCGGAACTTGTTTCCCTATCCGCCTATTCTATACACTTACTATTATCAACGTTATCAACATCACCGTACTTATTTAGAGGTGTTTATTACATCAAGTGGATTAATGAATGATATAACAACCACTTAAAAAAATACATACAACTAATTAAGGAAAAAATAAATGTATTTAGCAATAGTAGAGTTGTTAATAATCGCTAATTGTCGCCCAACTTAAGCGGATCAATTTACATCTAATTGCGATCTATTTATTTAACGAACAAGAATAATTTGATAACAACTATCAGATCGTTTCAACAGATCTTAAATTAGCGAAAAATTAGCCTAATTTCTCCGGGGATGTTACAGTAGCAAAAAAAAACAACACAAAACTCTAGGGGTGACTTTTCAAGTTGCTCGTACAATAAAATAGCTCATTTTGTAGTTTTCTAACGACCAGATGCGGGATTTTCTCGTTGTTTTGAACAATTTTTGAGCCAATTTTGAGCATTATTGCCATTCGTGCGCAATTAAGGGTTGAAGACAAATTCTGCAAATATTAGTGATTCCAATATTTTTTCTGAATTTCAAATTATTACAAAGTTAAGGAATCTGATTTCTGCGACAACTAAAATTAATGTTGCTGTAATGTTGATGTTTTAAATCAGAATTGGTTACGTAACGCTGTAGCTTGGTTCGGACACTCCAAAATTAGGTTAATAAATGTCAAATTTAGTAGAATATGAACCAATCTGCGACATTTATAAATAAACAACAGCCAGTTTTGTGTGTGTTTTTTTTCTTTTTTTTTAACAAAGAAAATAGCTATGAGAATTTTTGTTTGTGTGGGATCAGATTTGCAAAAACATACCCCTTTGATCTTTGCTAAATTTTTAATTTCAGTAAATTCCAAAAATTCCGTTCAAAAAAGTTCGATATTGAAACAAGAAATACTTAAATTCTAATCAATTTTTATCAATTGCCGTTTTTTGCTAAACCCTAAAAAATTGAAGAATTTTTCGAAAATATCACATATGGTTCCCCAATATTCGGTTCTGATAACAAAAATCCAATTTATGCTCTAATAGAGTCAATGGATTGTTTTTACGCTAATCGCGATTTTTAACGCGAATTTTGCGTACGAGGGCAGATAAAATTAAAGTTATATAAACAATATTAAGTTCTTTATTGGCGGTACTTGTAATTTTGACGGTTAACTACCCCTAAATGGGCTATTTTCGATGAGAAATTTCAGTTCGAAAGGATTGTATTTAGGGAAAATTTTGCAATAATAAGGCGTACAGTCTTTCAAATTATTTGGTGTTTTGACTAGGATTATCACTCAGAAATTGGATAATTTTGGAGATGAACAACCCCTAAATCACAAGATGTTGGGCTATTTTTAATTCAAAATTCCAATTAGAAAAAACGTACTTTAGCAAAATTTTGAAATTTGATTGTATAGTTTTTCAAATGGTCTAATGTTTTAACTAGAATATTACACTCAATTTTGTCCTCTAGAAGTTGTATAATTTTGGAGACCAACTACCCCTAAATCGCCACAAATCGAATATTTTTAACATAAAATTTACGATTAGGAAAAAGTAATTTAGAGTATAGTTTTTCAAATTGATTAGTGTTTTGACTGGAATTATCAGTCTCTAAACGGTCATAGAAGAATAAATAGTTGTTCAATTATTAAAGTATGCAATCACTTACAAATCGTTCAAGATAGAGAGGTAAAAATGAATTGTGAATTAAACTATTAAGATTTTAAATTATTTTTCTATCTAGAAGTTAGATTAGTTAACCTTTTTGTTACTTAAAAAATTGGTTGAAACTTTATTTTCACGATTGATTTATTTTCGCGACTGTTTATAACAATTAAATAAATAAATAAATTTAGCTAAATAGAAAATAAATAACCGTAAAACGTTATAGTAGAAATGAGGGTAAATAGATAGGTGGGTAGTTTAATAATCCGGCAACGTCTACCATCGTTTTCACTCTTTATTAACGATTATTAAGTTAGCGAAGGTTTATTTACTCCACTACCCCGTAGATCTTTATATCATTCGATTTATCTACAATTCTATCTTTGTCTATCATATTCCAACAAATAAACACAACCAACAAAGATAGATTAAATATGATTTTATACTGTTATTAAATTTCGAGCGTTTAAGGGTGGATTTAAGACTGAAAATTATTAAACTCAACCGCCCGCCGGATCGCTGAAATTCACCCTTAATTTTTTATCGACCAAACCAAATAATTACTTACGTTTTTTATCGTTTTGTTGTTATAACTATTCAAATATCACCATAATTGTTCACTTTTGTTCTAGTTTCGTTTGTTTTAAAGATCACTAGATGATGGAAGAACAAAACAAAAAAAAATCACAGTTAATTTGATTTGGGCTCAATCAATCCGGAAGAATTATTTAAACTCAATTAAACAATTCAATAATACTTGATTTAAACTGTTTGGATTCAATGATTCGTCTTTAATCAATTTGTTTTTGAGAAAAATCACTAATCGATTATTAATTCAATCTATCTTATTATTATTATTATTTATTAATATTTATTATTATTATTATTGTTAATAATTAATAAACAAGTGCGTATTATTGTTGCATTTGTGTATATAGTTGGCATACATACAACAGCACGAGAACAACTGATACTTGAAATCTATCATTATAGCTGAAAAGGCGCCCCTATACACCTCTATCTATAGGTGTGTACAAATGTCAAAACTACCCCACAACTTGAACCAATCAGCATTGTTAAAATCCAGCCGTTGGACCAATCGGAGCCAAGTGGGTGTTGACTTTCGACGAAACATACAGGATCGATCGTTTGTCTCTCTTATTCGTCAAAATTGCTCATTCGTGCGTACAGAAATTCTACCGTTTAGAGGGCGCTGTTTTAAAGAGGGAACATTTCAAATGCGACCGGCTAGTGGACCGTTTGCACGTTTGAGGGAGTTGTATTGCAACCCTCTATATTAACAATAAATTTCGATAAAATTTATTTTCGTAGAAATAGTAATAAATAACAAGAGAAGGGTTGATTTATTCGTGGGATTTTTGTTATGATTCGGTGCGGGTTTTTCTGCAAGGGTGGTAGTCTAATCATATCGGAAATAGGGTAAGACATGCGGAATGATTGTGGACTGTTGTTCATACAAATGTCGAATTGTTGAAGATAGTCGCGATATAAATTCGGAAAATCAATGATTTGTTAAAATTTAACAAGCCAATTAATTAATTTAATTGATCGTAGGTTTCTTTTTCTCGATACAACATTTCTTGTATCTTTCCAATTATCTTTCACCCCTTTAGCTTTAGAACATTTAATATAAGAAAAGATAAGGAAACGAATACATATTTTATGGAATAATAGTGTTGATGATGGCCTCGTTGCCACATTTATACACACAAACACACGCACAGATGGGAATAATTTTAATGAAAATTCAGCGTGCTAAATTTTAGGGGGAGAACGAGAGAAGAACGAGTGACATCAGCTGTTACGTCCAGTCGAATGCGTCTCTCCCTCAACATCGACGACTACGCGGACGACGGCGACGCTCAAACGCACACACATTACACAAAACTAGAAACGGCTGTTGTTATTTAGCGTCGTCCTCGATAACGCCGTCGTCGTCGTCGGCGGCGTCGTTAACCCTATCTAGGCGATATACCCCTTCGATATCTACCGCTCCACCACTCCATACTACACCGATCTCAATCGTTTCAATTGAAAGTAAGTTGTCTAACAACCCCTTTAACTGAATTATCGAATATGATTCACACTCACATTCGAATTGAGAGGGTGATGTTTAAATCACCGTTAAGACTTAATCCCAATTTGTTGCGATTTGAATAAATTTTTATCCCAATCATAATCTATCTCTGTTTCATCGACAATATACAGAACGTCCGGATTAGGTGGAACAGCCTGTATACCAAATAAATTACCAATACGTCATAACTCTTACTATCCCATCATATAACTGAAAAAAGACAACAATAAAAGTTGTCATGGTAACGATTCAACAAAACAAGGCCACAAATGTCAGATTTAATAAAATATGAACTAATCTAGACGCTACGTTACGAAACAACTGCGATATAATTTATCGAGGTATACCCTGTATATTGCATTAAAATAAGCCTATTTAGATGGGACGTCCTGTATACGGATACGTTAAATGACTTGACTGTTTACAAAATCCTGAAATCTGCGGCGGCTTCTATATGGGCAATATTCCAATTCATCCCTAAGTAGGCATACAGGAATAAATAAATATCCTGTGGGAATCTTTTAGCGGATTAACTGTGTGATAGTATAACAAGCCTATACAGGAGTTGAAGGGGATTATAAAATGTTTTTGAAACAGATTTTAAGCTAGGTGTTTTATATCAGAGGAGGCTTTGATAGAACATTCGAAAAATTATTCATTCATAATAAAAATAATAATAACAATTGATAAATATTGTCATATAATAATTATAACACAACATTGATTTTCATTTGTTTTGTATTATCAAAATTATTATTACTACTACTACTATTATTATTACTAAATTTAATGTTAATAGATGTCAACTTGATGGTTGTTATTTTTCGGTGTAACGATAAAAGGGGTAGGTATATGACATACATACATGTACGCAAATACATATTGAATATGTTTGTGTGTATGTGTGCGTATCTCTACACCCTATCTATCTAAATACACAAACTGCAAAATGTGGGTGGAGTTTATTCCATTTAATCTAGCCGGTTTTAGGGCGTTAACAATATAAGTAGACACGCCCATATAACACGTGTATCTTCTACTTATATGAGGGGTTGTAATAGTAACATATATCTATACAAATCAAAACATAATTTTCAATATTTCTCCATAATTATCATAATTAATATAATCGATAATTTTATTTGTTTCAATTATAATTGGTAATTTTTTTATTGTTGGAACAAATGAACAAAAATGGAGAGTTGGGGAAATGGTAATATAGAGACAAGAGTGGATCAGTGGCTACCAAATCGAGTGAATCCAAATAAATGAACACCTAATCGAATCACTCCAATATTTTACCAACCCCCATCCCTATAAAAAAAGCAGAAAAACGACCATATGAACAGGTTGTCTTATGGTAGCTTTCTTCAGACGCTTAAAATGCACCAAATTTAGCAAAACTTGAATCAATCTACGACAATGCAACCAAATCATAGCCCACACCTAGGTGAAATACCGCTGTATGTATCGAATCTATCACGATAATTTACCTCGCAGTTGGCCATAGTTTTGTTAGATAAGGTAGCCATTTACAAACACGTTGATAAACGTCAAATTTAATAAGTATGGACCAATCTACGAGACTACGTAACGAAGACAGCCAACTGCAATGAAAACTACAATTACCACCTACTTTTAAATCAAGTAGACTTAATCATTCTTTTGTTAACCGCCATTTTAATTAATAAATTTATTAATTAACCGTCTCTCTATTATTATTATTATCACGATCAAATTTACCACCAGCAAGATTTTAGTCCGGTCGATTAAATTTTGATAAAAGCTGTACGGCGAAAAGAAATATATTTAACACCTTTTTTCTAAATATTATCAAGGATAATTTGTGCTAATTTATGAATATACAGGCAAATAATGTGGTAACATCCCTATTTACCAATCCACTATACACATACATACAATAAGTAACCCTCTTGTGTATTTTTAGGGTGGTAGTTATTGTTGTACACCTTTCAACAGCTGGGAAACGAAGGTTCTCAATATTGAAGAAAAACTACCCCCTACCATGTATCTATCTTTGTCTTGTATTTGTATTTAACTATTTGTTGAAGATTTGTCAGTTATTTGGATTTGCTTTTTTTATTGTTGTTGTAGTTGTTATTGTCGAATGATAACAATAATAATTGATGTAGTAGCTGTTATTAATCTGTGAAATATGTTTTCAATAAGGGCTTTCGTTGAGAATCTTGTAAATTATTATTATTATTATTTATACACATAAAATTCACATAAATAACATTTGAAAAAATCTATTGTTAACATAGATAGTTTTTCAAGTGTTACTACATGCCAACTAGATCTATTGATGGCAATTGAGAATTTATACCTGAATCAAGAGGTCTTATGTTCGACAAGAGAAAAAATGGCAATAGAAAAAATTTAGTTTTGTGAAAAATCGAAATAAAAAGAACTCCAAATGGTGTTATTTTCAATGAAAATAGGCACTAGACAGAAAACGTGAGTCTTTACTAGGACCAATAACAAAAACAACTAAGATTGGCAATATTTCTATGTTATACTGATTGTCATTCGTTTATTATAACCTAAATCAAAAACATTATAACCTAAATTAATCAATAATTTGGTAAAGGTGGTTATTGCCATCAATGGAATTCTAACTTCATTGAGTTAATCAAGCATCAAGTTACGCTATACGTTCACCAAAATCATGGCTTACTTCAACCGAAAATAGGTCTGAACAGGTTTATTTCCGGTGTAGGTATAGCTAAGAGGACCGTACTTAAATATTTCAATATTAAGGGCCCTCTTTGTTTTTAGACGATTTAAAAATTGCAATTACAAATAGTAACTGAGAAAATTCTAGCGATTTTGGTTAATTTGGTTAATTCGATCGGAACCACCAGCCAAAAATATTTAAAAACTAGAAATTTCGTTAAAAGATTACTTTGGCACCCTAATTACAGCCTTGTTCACTTTTAAAGAGGTTTTTTCAACAATATTTCGGCTAAGTTTTGATTTCATAGTGTCGTAGATTAGTTCATATTTTACTAAATTTGACATTTGTTAATGCATTTTTCAAGGCCAGCTAGATTTTCCAGCATTATGCTATTATAAGCTTATGCATTTTTTCGAAACGTCAAAAGAAGTAAACTTTTGATGAAACGCTAATTTGTGCCGCAGTGGCGCTATTTACATCAGCAAATCTTGAATTATTTGTTATTGGCGATAGATTTTCACCAACAGTTGATAAGACTTGACAAGAATGGAAAAGAAACAAGATTGTGGGCCAAAAAGAAGAGAGGAAATCTACATTTGTTTTTTTTGTGATCCTAATCAGCGCCAATGCGGCCGAAATTCGCATTTTTCCAAAATTTCCAATCCAATCAAATGATCAGGCCTGCAATCCAATAAAGTAGTGAGAAATTTAGAGAAGTTTAAAGCGTTTATTACAAAAATTGTAATCAATTTGAGCTTATCAAGAAACTTCCGTCATCTTGTACAGATTAGATTCTTGATAATAATAATAAAGGTAATAATAATATTAAAACAAAAGAAAAATTGTTCATTAACCACAAGCAGGCGTGTAATTCAATATGGTCGACGATATCTGATATTCATTTAGTGCCCTGTATAAGAATTAGTTGTTTTTTTTCGTGTTGTTGTTGTTTTGTTTATGATTTATTTTCTTAATGAAGGCATACATGTGAGAGATGCATAGATAACTAGATACTTTATATAAAAACCACCTGTTAATTTACTAGAAGTATTTTTTTCTTTCATCATGAAAAACGATATGACAAGTCGACCACCTTGGAGGGAATAGTTGTCGTTCTTTGTCCATTGAGCCCCTCTTTTTTCTTATCGTCTATTAAATAAAATCGAAAGAGAAATGCCTTCGTGTGTATAAAACGATACAGATGACAGTCAAGTCATGTCGACTTTAACATGCTGGCAAATTAAGCGAATATGATCGTTATCTTCGTTGTTGTCCATTTTCATATAAAAATCAAACGTAAACTGATCAAGTTACCGCATTGTAAAAGTGGTTTCCTATTGTTTTTTTCGTTTGTTTCGCTCGGATTGTCATGGCCTCCTTAATAGATCCTCTCATCAACTAGGATTTAAGGTTAGAAAATTCTAACCTTAAAGTTCCGATGAATATTGGAAAAAAACAGATTGAAACGAATAGCAATGTAGTTGCGGATCATTAAGCGCTTAAAATGCACACAAGTGTTTAAATAAAGAAGGCAATGAAAGGTGTAATTGATAACAGATGAGCGTGTCGAAATTCGCTCTTTATCTTCCTTTTACCAATAATTTGATTATACGTTTCGGTCTTCTACTGCCATCAATTGGAATCTTTTCGATTGAAAAGCCACCAAGTTCGAGTTAATTTCTTTGGCGATTTTTTTGTCGGCTTTCGTAATTTCAATAGGGGTGGTCTTTGAAATGCTGATGCTGTGCGAATATGTGATATGCCATCGGTGCAAGTCATCATTTATATAAAACCACCCTCAAATGACAGGTCAACCCCTCTATATCATAACAATTGTCCATCGTTGGTGTTAGTAGCGGATTTCATGATGCATGGCGTGTGTAAATCAACTAATATTGGGTGGTATGTGTGCGGTTGGTTCGGTATAATCGTAGTAACAGTCTAGGTATAAATCAGGAGAGGTGCATTATCAGCTTGGTTCAGCAGCAATGGGCGTGGATGATGTAAAGCAACCATCTGATTAATAGATGATGAATGATCTTTGGCACACACACACGCTCATTTCTTCGAAACTTGTTTTTTCCCTGGAATACAACCCGTATTAACTTTTTAAACACAAAATGCACAACCCAGCAATATTGCCAACGTTACAGAATGAAATCATCTAAATAATTGATATGCGATTAAATCAATCTTGTTCTATTCTAATGTATGACAATGAGAATACGGAATACCTAGAAATGAAATCGGATGATTAAACAAACTTATATAAACAAGGCAAAGAAGGCAACAACAGCAGCAACAGCAGCAGCACTAGCAACGGAATGAAGTGTTTCGCTTCGCTGGCCACTCAAACAAGTGGAAAATGAATTTCCTTCATCGAATCCATCCCAGTTAATTTACGAGAGATGCCTGTTTATAGACAGATATAACTCCACATACAAAACCGTATAAGAAAACGTTTGTCGTTGGTATAGAAAGCGGATCAATCAGTCTCTCGTCTTGTCGTAATGTGTGGAAGCACTCTTGCAAGCTACTGATAACATTTATAATATATAAATTTCACCAGTTAACGAGCTTTATTATTATTATTATCATCGAATTGATATTATTGAATCTAAAGGTCAGTTATAACAGAAAAAATTGGGGTTGTAAACGGGGTAAAAACAGGTGGTTGTGTTTATATACACTTGTCTGTTTTTAGTTTAGAGAGTTTCGTTGATGATACGAGTGCAAAATACGCCTGATTTGCCAACACCAAACAGTTTTCCGGTGAAATGACCACCGTGTCGTTCAAAGCCCATCTATTAGTTCCAATACATCGCAACTTAAAAGCGACACACGCGCTCACAACCGCCCCTAGAGCCGTGTCGGTTTAGATTTTTCAACCCCTTACACGTACTTATATTGTAAATAATAACGCCGCCTTTGACCAAATTTGCATTAATTAATAGAATATTGACGATTTTTATTGTCGGGTAAAAATAGACAAGAGTCGCCCCTTTCTGTTTTCTCAGGGTGTGTCTGGCTATGTGTGAAATCCCTAGCCGTATCATGTCAACTACTCAACTTAATAATTGGCGTAAAGGATAATCTACTTGACAGCGTCTCGTATAAATTCAAAATAACTAAATAATAAACACACACTGAAATCTAAGATTTAATTTACATTAATTATACACCCACACCTATACGGGCGAAAAAATTAAATACCTTTAATAATAATAATAATAATAATAAGTGGAGGATGGCGGAAGAATCGCCGATAGATCAGACGAATCGCGCTCAAAACGTGGAATAATTTAACGATGCACCCCCTATGTTGTTATAGTATACTACCCCTGTGTTACAAGTGAAAACAAAAATCTCGATTTTTTCGCTATACCTGTAGAGAAATCGTAGCCCACTGGGCCCGATAGAGAACCGAAAATTTGGCCTGACTGAACATATACAAAGTGTGTATTTAATAATAATTTTTAAGTCGAGTGGAACTATAATCGGGACGAATTTTTTGGTGTTAAAAGGACTCAGTTTAGGAGAATTAATGGCCCCCTGGCACGATTCTTATTCCGGCAATAAGTTGGACAAGGATAGAGATAGAAATTGGAGCCCCAGTAAGTACTATTAATACTACAATATTTATATTGTTGTCGATGCATTTGGACATTGGGTGCATCCAATAATTTCCGTTATACGATTAACCACAATCACATTACGTGCGTACTTTATTCATTTCTATTAGTGAATTGTGAAAAGAGTATTAAATTTTTTTTTAGTGTGCGATTCGCGCACCTATGGCTATCTGGCCTTTGTTGTTTAAACATTGAATTAAAATCGACAAAGGGGCGTAGAGTAAAGTACAAAATTCTATTGGGAGCCACTTGAGCTTGCGACTTTTCAACATTTCCAAAGCAACCGTCAATATTTATTGAAAACAGAACGGGATCTTTTCAAAATTAATTCTAAACGGTGAATTTTCACAATTGAGTGAAGATTCAAACGCCTATTAAGTATTAACCAATATTTCGTACTCTTTACTTTGCGTCTGAGTTGTATTCTCTAACTTTTTGGCGACGAATTGAGCTTGATCTTCAGCGTTGTTATGGTAGCGAATCACCAAAAACTTACAGAATACAACTGTATAGCATTTGGACCTGTGGAGATTTAAGGCCGAAGAGTAGTTCGTCCAATTTTGACCGGCGAAAATATGAATTTCAAACTCGCAATTTCTCGCTCGTCCTTGAGACTACAACGACCGGACATAGATCTTTGAAAAGAGCATTTTTTATAGAGGCCAACGGAACCTTCCGTTTTTCAAAATGTTGACGAAAATTTGAATTACAGACGAAAATCTAACAATATGTTTTTTTCATATTTTTGTACAATTTCTTACATTTTCTTTTATAACTTGACTAATTATGATTATTTTGCAAAAATTCTTGTAGTGTCAGATGGCAAATAAAAAGTTCTTTCCAA
>JACDRQ010000393.1:0-55489 GCA_013841215.1 Hycleus cichorii
AGTTTGAAAATTGAACAAGATTGTTTAAATATTTTTCCTTGATACTTTGGGTGCAAAATTATATAAAAAATTACCGCAAAAATTATACTATTGTAAAGTACAGACTGATTAACTAAGAATTAAGTCCCAAAGTAGATTAATAGGGTCTAAATTAGCATCATATTCTATAAAGTGATGCTAATTTATGAACATACGAATAAATTTTTAATTAAAAGTTGCTATCTCTAAGGAAACACGTATTATTTGATGGACGATTTGAAAAATATAAGGAATTATAAGAGGTTCCTTGGAGATTATTTTATCAAAATTTGAATCCCGTAGCTCATTTGGAAGTTGGTCAAAAACGCTAATTTCAGACAAGGCTGCGATTCTTGAAACTGAGATTATTTGTGCCAATATTATACACCTAATTTTATACAACCAGCAATACTTGTTCAATTCGTTTGCGTCTCCACTATCCAAGATGTCTGCCACCATACGTGGGGACGTTTTTTGACAGGATCATCACTCGACTACCTCATTGGATTTGACATGTCAAGTGACAGGTATTCACTGTGTTGCCGGTTCCACTTCCATAAATCGGATACTTTTATCTAAATCAACATTTTGATACTCATCGACCTCTCAT
Organism: Hycleus cichorii; assembly: GCA_013841215.1. Lineage (NCBI taxonomy): Eukaryota > Metazoa > Arthropoda > Insecta > Coleoptera > Meloidae > Hycleus > Hycleus cichorii. The sequence continues at coordinate 629 of JACDRQ010000393.1, forward strand.
TTAAATTAAATCAATTCATTTAAAATTACACTATTTAATTCGATTATCAGTGAAGAATAGTATTTGTTGTCGTATTTTTTAAACAATGCATCATTTAATATCTGGCAGTTTACAGTTTTCTACAATACCGACGCAATTAATTGTAGCGCTAGTGTTAGTTTTAGTCACTCACCTTGTATACTTTATTAAAATTATAAATTATCCCACACGTAAATGTTGGTAATTTCAATATAATTACGTTGTAAAATTGCGTTAATTTGTTCAAATAAAATTGTTTTATAATTTATGGTTTCGTCGCTACAATTAGTAGTCGCAACCGTGGGCATCTTTGTTTAACCTATTTATTTACAGACAAATCAGTCTGTCAGTGTCAGTCAGTTGCGATAATTTTGTGCTAGTGTCTTCGTTTTCTCATCTTTATTAATTAAATGATTAAATTATTGAAATCAATAGGTGTAATTTGAAAAAAATAAGAGAAAAATGTTGCGGAATAATTGCAATTAAATTGAAGTTGAAACGTGTCAGTGTGGAAATTTTATATCGTCATGGGTTCAAGAATCAGGTACATCTGTTTATTTATTAGACTTTCCTTGATCGAATTTGTTTAATAAATTTGTCATTTTCCAACAAATTGTTCAATTCCAGAGAGAATGTCCAACATTTTTTTGAGTGTTTCTGTGAAGTTGTACCACCGACAGACAAAGAACCGTGGATAATCCAGCAATATCCCGACATGTACAAAGATGATGAAGTATTAAAGTCTGTACCGAAATTTGCATATCCCTACAAATTGGAAAAGTTCGTATTAGTCTCGGTGTTTATACAAATCACTAAAATTTCTATAAATTTTTCCCCAATTTGTTTAAAAAATCTAGTACAGTTATACAACATTATTCGTTCGTTTTAACCGATTTGGAATCGAAATGGACGTATGGATTTTGCCGGCACGATCCACGCTCCGAAACGGCAATTGTTGTGCTAAGTTACTTACCCTGGCATCATGCATTTTACAAGTAAATTTTACAATTATTAATCGAGATGATCAAGGAAAAAATTCCATTTGATTCTTGTTTATTTGATATTAGATTTCATTTATTTACAACTAGTGCTTGTTTAATTTATGCATGTATGTAAATATTAATTGAGTGGAAACATGTCTGATGACATAAATTATCTAAAGTTTCCATATTTCTCAATCAACAATTTATGAGTGTGTAAATACAATTTTATTGTACGGAACAGGGCCGGCGTTGGGGTTGATTTGTAAATTTTTCAATCAATTTATGAGGTGGCAGTATTACAAGGTGTTGAGGATATTGAGTTTCAGCAGAATTGCAGAATTGCAGAATTTTATAAAATTTACTGCAATTTAAAACTGAACTTTTGAGTTTTCCAATCAAGCCTTGTTCTTTTTTGTTTGAATAAAGGGGCGAAAAAGTGTTGATTTCGTTCCATTTACACATCAAAAAGGCTACTTTTTGGCAAATTTGTGCATCAAATTTGTAGAAAATGAGTTTATTGTATTTCCAAATTAAATTCCGATTTTCTCTAAACAATCAATCTTGTAATTTTACACTAAATTGCTAGAAAATTTTGCATTAGAAAAGTGGTGAAAACTATTGGATATGAAACAAAAGTGCTACTTTTTCTTCAAATAGACTTGTACAATATTTCAAAAAATAGAGCATTAAAATCTTGAAATTTTCGAGCAACTCTAATTTTTCGAAACGTTATTGAATTGCTAAAAGTGGGAAAATTTACTAGACTTTTTAAGCTCAACTCTTCAGTTTTCTAATCAAATTTTTCAAAAATTTCCATTAGAATCATGTAAATCAAAACTGCTAGATACAAGACAAAGTTTCTAGTATAAAAAACTTGAAATTCTAGAACAAACACAATCAGCTATCGGGGGATGTATAACAAATGTTTCCCTTGTGACAACAAATATCCTCACGGCGCCCCCGATACCAATTCATTCATTCTTCTTTGAGAATACATTTTGAATTAGTCTCGACTTGATATCATTTGATTATCAATTAATTTTCAAGTCAATCTCTTGGATATTTCGTAAATAAATCTACAAATGTTGAGAGAACAACGTTACAGGTTATCGAGCGAAATGTGGAGTACTTTGCAGATGCTTTCCCATCAAGTAATCAAATATTTAGAAGACGCTTTTTTTAAATTAATTTCCACGCAAGAGATCTTAATACCGTAGATTTTCAATTAATTATTATAAAATTCACAAATTATTCAACATTTTCTTTCGACTTTAATTTCGCTAATTTTCACCCCCTTTCATTGTTCTAATCCACATTATAATAACGAAATGGAACAAAAGGAAATTCGTGTGTATTCTCAAATGGAATTGTAAGAGTTTGAAACGTTTAGGAATGTTCGTTCAAAAAATAAAATCGTAGACACTAATTAAAGGTGTAGTTCAGTTTCCTCGTGTATGATTTATTATAATGACTAATCCGACATTATCATAGTGTTGTCTCATAAAAGGTCCTTTAAACAGTTGAATGATTCATTGTTTAACTATTTACAAATAATCTAAATTTGTTATTGTCGTATTTTAAAATTTTGCTAGTTGGTTTGGCTTAGATCCAAATTCGAATTTTTACACTAATCCAATTTGGAAATTAAAGCCTTTCATTTGATTTTTAACCAACTAACTTGTCAAATAAATAAATTGATTCGTTTTGTTTGCATACAAATTAAACATGAAGATAAAGCCAAGGTATTCTCGATTATTAAAGAATTTGTTTTTGACTTTATAATTTCGTTTTATATTTTTAACTTCCCCGACCAGAGGGTAGGGAAGTTATTTTGATAATTATCGAAAAATTTTTATTCTCATTCGAAAATTGTATGTTTTATAATAATTATAGTGTTTAAATACAAATTACAAGAGAAATGCATATGGAACAATAATTCTACAATGTGAGTTATATCCATTTTCGGTCCGCAAATTGAAAGAATCGTAATTTTGTGCTGCAACTCAAAAGAATAAAGCTTGATTACAAAAACCGAAAAATCACACTCAAATTAACAATATTTTTGACTATTCAACAACGAAATTGGTTAGAAATTATTCTTTAAATGATGTGAAAAAAGGAATTAAATTTGTCAAAACCCAAATTACCTCGAAAACTATTGAATTCACATCCATTTAGCTCAGATCAATTATCGGGTAAATATTTTTTCGAACATTCTACTAAACGACTAAAAAATAAATGAGTATCACGATTTTGTGGCCCTTCTAAAATGCCACACTCAGGCATTGTCTGCGTTGCCTGAGTGCTAGTGACGGCTCTATCTACAACCTAAATTGTATTCAAGCGGTTGACAATTATTGATTGATAATATCTCTACTTGATTTGCACTTTTTTGTTGATTTTTTGCTCGATTACGTATTTGGAATTTACATTAATGTAAAACTCGACTTTTCCATTTTATTATTCTCGGTCGTCACAATATTTCTGAGAAGAGTTTTATTAATATTCTCCCAACTGTCAACTCTTTAATATCATCTACTCACCTTTATAGTCATATAAAACAAATATTTATCGATTATGTTAAGTAATTTGATGATAGTTTTATTCAAGAAACATCATCAGGAGCAGCAGATTTGTTTGAGAAACTATCAAATTGCGTGCCAATGCAAAAGAATTGATTGATTATTCGATTAAAGTGTCGATCGCACTTATTCTGCATCAAACAGAGTTTTCATAAAGTTTGTAGAATTAAAAGTTAATAAATAGTTAAAGAAACTATTATACATAAATTGTAGATTGTTAATTAAATCGTGACTTCCGGCATTTTCGTTTTAATTAAAACAACACATGCATCATTTATGTACCATCTTAAACAATAAATATTTAAATATATTTCTGTTTAGAAAATCAATTTAGTTGGCAAATAGTATTTTATAGGTAAATAGCTTTTAATTATAATTGAAAATAATTAATGTTCATTAGTCCAACAATGCAATTTTTATGTAAATTAAATATTTGCGTTTTTTCTTCATTATTCTTGACTTTTAAATGAAATTGATTTATTATTTAGCCATAATATTAAAGAATAATTTTATCACTAACAATTGTAAATGAAAATTGATTATCTCGTTCAATTGAAATAAATGTTCTGTTTTCTATCGCAATCTCTAACGTAATGTTAGAGTTGAAATTGTAATGTCGAAAGTATTAATTTTCAATTCTGTGAGATAATTTTCCATACTGAATTTCATCAAAATTTCATCGAAATCATAATCGAATTCGACTTAAAATCGATGACGAAATTATTATCACTGATCGATTCTTATCTAATTTTATAAATACCTTATAAATAAAATTAATGCGATATACCTATTTATTAATCAAGGCCAGGTTAACCCTAATTTAATGAATGTATGGATTTAATCGTATAGAAACGCTAGGTGTAAGATTTTTAATAACACCTTTACTTTCTCTAGATGATTCATTAATAAATAATTTGTGTAAAACAAACTATAATTATGGACAGTCGCGTTGTTTAAATAAGAGAAACGATATTCTAAATAACGACAGTTTCCTTAATTAATGTAGGAAATGACTCAAAACGCATAGAGTTCTAGTTAATCGATAAATAATAACAGTAATTTTAACACTGTTTCGATGCTTTTTCTACAAAATTTCCTCAAACGTTTCAACATTATCTACTCCATGTTTCGTTGAGGTGAATAAATCAAAATTGTATTGTTACCCTTTAAAGATTATTCAATTAGAATAAAGCAAGTTATTCTAAAAAATAACTAAATGGTTTTTTCGTTTTCTTTGTAAACACTAAATTATTTCCTTCTTTACTCTCGTAATGTTCTACTTCCGACAGCTAGCTTAAATAGACCTAATTACATCACTTTCAGAGAAGAGGTAAACCTTATCGATTTTTTATTGTATTGTAGCAAAAGTATTTCTCTTTGTAGAAAATTAAATAACGCTGGTTTTGCTATAATTTCCTTCGTTAGCTTGAAATGAACACAACTCGGTAAATTGGTGGAATTTTTTATAAACGATTTTTCATTCATTTTTCAGTCGATATTCAAGTGCTTAGGCTCGTTGGAAAGAACAGTTCAAGCTGCATTCCAACAGTCTTACTGTTTTGGAAAATTTTGTGCAACTTCTGAGTTATAACTGTTATAACTCTTCAATTTTTAATTATTTTGTCAAAATTCTCTTGCCTAGATTTTAGTGAACGAACTAAAGCTTAGAACATCAATTTTGCCGGATGATTAATAACGAATTCACCTTGATTATCTCGTAAATCTTTGATTGAAAATTTCCCAAATTACTATTTTCAAATTAGATTTTTAGATAATATCGCTGTACTGATGACTAGTCCGCGATCGGAAGACTTAACCGAATTTCTGTCGACTGTTTACAATGCAAAACTGGCAGATCCTGGTCGTACATTTACCGTACATTTCAATAGAGGTGAAAGTGTAGGTGTTATTTCAATTACTTTCAAGTTAAAATAGATTGATTAAAATTTCAAAATTTATGCAGATATTTTCAGTAGATGTACCGAAACCATTTCAACTACCTAGCATTCCAGAAAATGTGAGTTGGTTTATTTAAAATTTTTATGTAAATTAATCAATATCTGATTGAAATTTAGAGAAACTTGACTGAATATTATAATGCCGCCGATCCATATAATATGATGGTAATATTTGCATCAATGTTATATGAAAGACGAATTATATTTACATCGAAATCATTGAAACGCCTCAGTGCCTGTGTACAATCAGCTAATGATGTTATTTATCCAATGATATGGCAACATATCTTCATACCAATATTACCAATGGCATTGATTGATTATTTATTAGCACCAATGCCGTTTCTTATCGGTGTTCCAGATGAAGTTATGAAGGTGAGTTTGTCGAGCATTATTATTTCATTTTTATTATTACGAGAACAGGAAACGGAAATTACTAATTACTCGCAATAGTTAAACGTAAATTGTCAAACTGATACGAATCTAGTATAATTAAATGTATTAAAAATTCAAGAAGACCCGGCGCATCCACCAAAATTGAACCAACATTTGCTTAAAATCAATTCTATTGCTTTCAATTAAATTAGATGAGTGGGATGATCGATTTGTTTGTTTGTATATTTTTCTTTTTTATTTCTATTTCGATATAAATCGAATAAATGGATTCGTGGTTGTACGCTGTAATGAATAAAAGACTGAAATTATAATGTAAAGGCCATACAAATTAAAATCATGTTTTAGTATTGAAATAGCCGACTCTCCGGATATATGCATCATTGATAACTACTATATGTAATTTCTCTTTTCATTAATTTTTTCCATTTTTGGTTCCTACATACCGCCTATTCCATGTAAATAATTCTAATTTTTACGGTATCCCTTATTAATGGGCTTAGGGCTGGGACTAAAGAATCTAAATCTAGATTTTTAGATATGACTATTTTTTTCGAATTTTTAGTTACAGATTTTGAAACAACTTTTTAAACCAATTGTAAAAAACCAACAGGAAGTTTAGGTATTTTTTAATTATATTCGATTCATCTTTTGAGAACATTTTTTTAATCTAATTGTAAGATGAGATTTTGCTGCTTGAAAGTTCAAGTTCAGTTTTTGAAACATTTTTAATAACAAAACACATTGAGAATTTGTAGACTAGTCGCTAGGGAACATTTTGATAAAATTGGAACTTCGTAGCTTATAGCGAAGTCGGTGAAAAACCGCATCAATTTAACCATGTTGTGATGTTGACCTTCTCAATATTCTCGAAAACAATAAAGAATAATTAGAAGATCTGTTCAAGATTGCGTTTTTCCGTTTTCATCACTAACGATTATTCCTCTCTAATCGTTAGTTTTCCTATTTGTTCGTGATTCATTAATGAAAAACGGAAGAAAACTATTGTAAAGAGATCTAATCATTCTTTATTGTTTAACGAGAATTTTGGGAGGATGAATATCGCGTCATGGTCAGATTAAAATCATTTTTCACCAACGTCTTGATCAGCACCATAGTTCTAAATTTGTCAAAATGTTTCCTATGGATTACTTTACAAGTCCTCAAAATATTTTTCAAATCGGCCATATGGAAGGGACTGTCATAATAACTAGGACTTTTTACACGAAATAGCCTGTATATTTGAAAATATACGTATGTTGTACAAAATTAAACCGTAAATTTTATTCAACCATTAGAAACGATGCTAAATTTAACAGATTCACCGATAGATGTGAAATGAATGGTAGCAATTTAGATGCTTGGCCGGTCGTTGAAACTAATTGTACTAATTGATTTGGAAAACAAAGAGTTTTTGTTTCTGGCAAACGTTTTAAAATAATTTGTAATCAACTACTTGATCTTCAAAGTTTTTGAATCGATCGATTTTAATTTGAAAGAACATTAGCGAATTTATAGAAGAAAATTTCGTATTTATGACAATTCTTCCAGTTTATTTGTGTAATTGTATGCACGACGATTGATCTGGAAAATATTTTAAGGATTTCCAAGGAATCCCCCTGGAGATCATTCAAGCAAAATTTTAACCATGTAGCTCACCGGGAAGTAGCTCAAAAACGGTTGTTTTTGACGATGTTGTGACTTTCAAAATGGCTCCTAACATTGACTTTATTCGTTTTCTCTATTTTATTCTGAAACGAGTTTATTGTAGATTAAAATGGAAAAATGTGGCGAGTATCCTTGAGTCATTGTGAGTCATTTGACATGTTCATCTCGCTTTCAGAAATCGCAACCTTTTTTAAAACGAATGTTTTTTGACCAAGTTTCCAATGAGCTAAGGAGTTCAAATTTTGGTAAAATTGTCTCCAAGGACCTCCTATAGAGGGTCATCAAATAATGGGTGTTTCCTTTAGAGTTAGGAACATTAAAGTGAAACACGCGGTATAAAACGGTTAAAAATGCCTTGAGGATGCTCGCAAGGTTGATTTTTTTGGTCTTTCTCTAATAGAAATGAGTTTCAAACTTTGATAAAATGATGTAAAGGGGCGCCTAGAAACTCTTAAAATATTTTTGAAATTGTTAATCGAAACTGTATTTGGCGGTGTGGAATGAATGCGAAAAGTCTTGATTTGAAAATATCTTATCAATTTGTTGATTGTTTCGACTAAGTGAGTTGGAATCGATTTATTGATATCTAGAAGGCAAGGTCTAGATACTAACTTATTAAGTTTATATTATCTTTGCTTCTTCCGTAAATCGTTTTATATCAATCAACAAAGATTCAATGATTAAGCCATTCATAACAATTTATTTTCGATCTTTTGGTAGAAAATTAAGTCTATTGAAGCAAACTGTAAACAATTTGTATTCAATTTAATCGAGTATGATCTACTATTTTATTAGAATTAAATTTCCAAATTACAATTCATGTCAGTAAGTATGTATATTAATTAACACTTTGTGCTTGCATTATTAAATGAAGACAAAGAACTTATCGTCTAGACAATGAAGGATGACATTTACATTGTTATTTTCTCTGCCCTTACATTTTCGACCATAAACCCAGCTAGAAAACGAATCCAATGAAAGCAAATAAAAGAGCATTTCTATCGCTTATTCATCTCACCAAATTTGAAAGAATTTCAAAATAGATGACAGTAATTTGGATTTTTTTTTTCTATTTGTGATGTAAGGAATCAATTAAATCACGTTACATTGACCTCGACAGTTTAATTCTACTAAAAAGGATGATGTGTTGTTTATTATCAGTTTGATAGATATCGTGACATCCGTTTTAAAGGATTCCAAATAATCCAATTTAATGTTATTTGAGATTAATGTTACAAGTTCTGTGTACAGGGCCGGCTTGGCGAAGTGTTTTTTTAGTATAGTAGTAGCTTAAAGTAAGTGATTCGAGAAATATCGTGGGAATATTTTAGTAAAAGTTGGACCCTGTAGCTCGTTGGGAAGTCGATCAAAAAACACTTTTTTGGACAATGTTAACATTTTTATCAATAGATTGTACACATAAAACAATTAAGGATGACCTAAAGATCCTCGTAAAGGATGTGTTTGTTTTTTGTAATGAAAATTGCTATGTGGTCCTAAAAAAGCTTTTTTTTGTTTGATAATGAGTTACGTGTTTCAGCTTCTGCTAAAATAATCTCAGAGGATCCTATTATAGGCCTACAAAATATTTGTGTATTGCTCACCAACTAATAGTGTTCATAAAATCTGGACTTGAAGAATCTTAAAAGCCTCAAAATAACCAAATTTGTTAAGAATTACTACCATAATTTAGGGCTAGTTTTCGGGTACCTAAAATAGATGAGTATTTCAAAATCTGATCGTACAGTATTCTCTAACTTTTTGGCTATGCGTTACTATAGCAACGGCTTTTCTATCTAACTCTTTATAATTCCATCATCTGTAAAATTGAAAAGAGGCAAGAATAAAACAGTTTTCAGCATTATCATAGTAACGAATCACTAAAAATTTAGAGAATATGAGTGTTAAATTTGAAAATCTCTCTTAGAGTCAAGATTTTATCGCTAAATTTTTGTTTTATCTTTTACAATAATGTAGCAAAATTCATTTGAAAAATTGGTGGTTAATGATGAAAATGTTTCGAAATTTGAACTTGAAAACTCGAAAATTCGCAAAAAGAAAAATCAATGAGTAAAATTTGATAGAAATTGGCAATTGAACAAGCTGAATTTCTGCTCCTGACAGCTTTTGCTATACAGGCAAAAAAATATCGACTTTTTTGTCTATTAATAGATGATTTATTTGCACAATTCTTCTGTGTGAAAATATATGATGTAAGATCTATTAGAATTGATTAATTCAAAGAGTACTTAATGGAAAACCAGGTGTGGTTTACTATTGAATAATTTGAATGATAATGTAGGTGGAAATATACAGAGAGTTTATTAAAGTTTATTATTTAAAAAAAAATAGAAATTTCTTTTTTATTTCTAGAATGTTCAACAGCATGAAATTGGTGAAGTGGTAATATTTGATGCTGATTCAAATACTGTAACAACACCATTTGATGATTTGAATAATTTACCACAAGAAGTTGTAAGTGTTCTTTTCTCATAGTCTCCATTCTTATTTAATCTACACAAAATCGTACTTATAATTGAATAGAATAAGAGAGATGGAGATATTGTTGTTATCAATTTGTTTTTATAAAACTAGATCACGTCCCTGAAGAGACAATTGAAAAATAAGTCAGATCAGTTGGGCGATGGTGTATCTCGGGCATTCTTACGTGCTTTAGTACAGTTGATTGGTGGTTATCGGGATGGTTTGAAATTTCAAGACGCCCAAAAAATAACATTTGATCAAGAGAAATTCATTGAAACACGACCAGTATCCTTTCAACCGTTCCTAAGGGAGATGTTACATTTACAAATTTTCCAACAGGTAAAATAGTAAAAACAATTAACACTAATTTTGTTAAAATGTCTTTGTTAGTTTATTGAAGAACGTTTAGCAATGTTGAATAACGGCTTAGGCTTTTCCGATGAATTCGAAATTGAAACATTTCGATATTCAGTGCAGTCTGGCTCTAAATTGAAACAACAATATAAAGACTGGACAGCTACAATGAAAAAAGAAGGTTCAGCTTTCTTTAAGAGTGTTAAAGAAAAGGTAATTATACACATCATTATTTCTTATTGTTTATTAATAAATAATTTCGCATTGTTATAGGCGAATCCGGCTATGAAATCTGCAGTGAAAACTGTAAGTACTTAGTCAATACACTTTTAGTCCAAAATCTAAAAAATTAGTTTCATTTTCGAAATATTCCAAGCACTGTTAGAACAAAATTGCAGTAATTTGATAAAATTTGCTTAATTTTAAAAATATTTCACTAGTTTATCTACTGAAAAGTTAAAACAAAGCATATTTGACAAAATTTTGAAAAATTTCAATATTTTATTGATATTTGTATTAATTTTAATGAGAATTTTGAAAAATTTCCATCAAATTTCAAAAATTAGTAGCACTTTTGTTTTATACTTACTTTTAATCCAAAATTTTATTTTGAAAATATTCCTTCATTATTGGTGATCATACTCAAAATTTTGAAAAAATAGCACTGTCAGTATGACAGATTTTGATGATTTTTGTTTAATTTTGAAAATATTCGACAATTTTATCTAAATGTAATTAAAATTTGTGGAAAAAATTGCCCATCAGCATGAATAAAATTCGAAAAATTAGACAATTAGTCCAAAATTTCAAGATTTTGATTCATTTTTGACTTATTTTGAAGAGTTTTCAATACTTTATTTGACTCTAATCCAAAATTTTAATACACTTTAGTACTTTTAGTGCACAATTTCAAAATTTGCCCTACTTCTGTTGGTTAGTTGTTTTTCGCCAAAAATTTGAAAGTTTTCATGAGAAAACTGGAATTTGGAAAATTAAATCAAAATCTCACTTTTTATTGGCTCATTGCAGCAAATTTCCCAAAAATTCCCATTTTTATGGGATAATATAATGAAAGTTCGATTGGAAAACTGAGGCGTTCGGCTCAAAAATTCCATTTTTGACTATTGAGTAACGAAATTTTATACAAAATTATAATTTAGATTCGAAAATACATGTCGCGATGTTCATTATCCCAAATTTCTCGTTAAATAATGGAGAACGACTAGAGGATGCGAAATCGGTCATTAATCTCCAAATAATCTTCTAATTATTCTTCATTTTACAAGAATTTCGAACAATAGGGTCAAATTAAGGCAATTTTTCATCGATTTCCCAATAATCTACGAAATTCCAACATACGCTAGCCCTACAGATTTTTAAAATATTTTCCAAATCGCCCAGAACTAGGTTTATTTACATAGACTAGGCTCTACAGGATGGAAATTTTCCACAACTTTATAACCTACAGTTAATTCATTTAATACAATCATTGATTAAATCTGTTATTTGTAGTTTCCTTTCTAACGTAAACGACATATAGAGTGTTTTATTTTATTTGATACTCATACCTATAAATCGAGTATTTTTGAAGTCTATTTAACAGGTTAACAATAGTGGGTTTCGATTATAATTGAATTATTGAAAAGTTGATCAAACTAATAATTGAATTTTTTAATTGGAGTAAATAAAGAAGCTGTATGATTGAAATAAAACACCCTGTATTTCTTATCCTATTAAATAAATTTGTCGAGGGATCGTCGTCAATAACATACACACACTGTATTTTATATGATGACATCTTCAATAAATTTCGATCGAATATCCTATTAATAGAGTCATAAATCGAAAAACGTTCAATTTCCATTCCAATTTCCAATTCCCTTCAATATTCATAATTATACATTGACATTCTTTCTCTTATATCTCTCAATTATTATGTAATTGTTCTCTATATAGGTGAAAGATGGTGGTAAAGGTGTAAAGAGTGCCTATCGTGGTTTACGATCACGTTTAAAAGAGAATCAAAGTCCACAACAATTACAAAACGGCTTAAATAGTTCAAATGATAAGCCACGTTCAGCACCAAATTCACCAACAGGAAAACGACGTACAATTGCTGGTTTTACTGTATCGTCAACTAGTTATAGGAAAGATGCACCGTTATCTTTTAAAAGTGCAGGAATTGAAAGGTTCATCACTATTTTGATCAAAAAATAACGCGTGTTTCACTCAAATGGTGATGGCTCTTTGGAAATATCGTTTATTCGATGAAATTGACGGTACTTGAGATCATTTGATAAAAATTTGAACCCCGTAGTTAATAATTTTAAAAACATTTGCAATTTTCTAAGCCCAGCAAAGACTCTAGGATGCTTTCCACATAGGATTGTTTTTTTTTTCTTTTTCTACAGTATATTCTAAAATAAAATCAAAACACCAACTGTTCCAGAATAAAGTGTTAGAAGCATCCTTGAATCTTTCTGAGTTATTTTATATTTGTAATTTGTTTTTTGGCAAACTTCCCGATGAGCTACATGGTTGACAGTTTGCTCAAATGATCACTAGGAGGTTCCTTATAAGAGTCGGTACCATTTATGTGAAACAGGCAGTACAATAATGGTACCAATTGTAATATTTCTATGTAGATCGTATAGTCCTTTAAGTCCATCTTCACAACCAATTTCACCGGATGCTTTAGATTCGTCGCGCAGTTCAAGTCCTGTTGAATTTCCACGGATTGATTTAATGAATGAAATGCAAGATTTATTACAACTACGACTTGATACACCGCCAGTCGATCGATCTGTAAGTTTTATAGTAACAAAGCTTCTTTTTTACCCAAATGTGACTACAACCCACACAAATACGCAATTTGGTAATTTTGTAAACACCACAATGAAATTGTCTCCTATACAGGCTGATCTAAAACAATGGCTTTTTAAAAGTATAGTTGATATAAATTCCTGAAATTTGCCTTACAGCTGCTTTTCACCTTAATTTCTTATTTTAAATGGATTGGTATATTTGTTGTTGTATATTTTGGTCTAGCGTTGAGAGTTTATCAGAAATTTTAACTTTTTCAAAAAGTTTTTATTTTGTACTACTAATTTATTTGGAAATTTTACAATATTAGTCAAAATTATAGCAAAATACAAAGTCTTCTTGTTTTTCATTGAAAACATAAGAAATTATAAAATATAGAGAATTATTAAAAAAATAAACTTACAATTAGGATAGGAATCTTGCTTTTATTACAGCTTCACATAGCTTTAGTATTGATTGTAGGTAATAACTTGATTATAATTTCTTTGTCTATTGAACTCCAACAAACAAAGCATTCAAATTTGTGTAATTTGAGATCCTTATTTTCGAATTAACATAGTCCCATGGGTTTTCTATGAGATTCAGGTCTGGTGATTGAGATGGCCATTGCATAACTTTAATAATGTCGAAGGCATTACTTCAAGCATTTATGGCTCCATATGAGTTTTGCTTATAAACGAAGCGATCTGTAATGCCTTCAATTTTGTGCAGTGGTCTCATTCAATAGCCTGAGCAGCATCCCAGACTGTCGCAGAAGTGTATTTAGGATTAAATCTGTTTCCAGGGGATGTTTAATTCTTCGCTAGAAACCACTTTTTTCTTTTTTCAATACCCCAATTAATATGATTTTTGGCAAACTTATGTTTCTTTCTACAAGTAAAAGAAGGACCTCTATTGAACAGTCCTTCGTTACATAAAATTACTAGACAGTTTCTCTAATTTCTAGCTTTGACTTTTGATAAAGACCAAAAGGTATTGCTTCTTGATAATTTTATAATTTTTCTGAATATTCCTTTGATCATAAGTCATGATATTAAAGACCTCCTCAATGTTACCATAGAATCTAAATTTGCAATAAAAAATATACCGCTCCATTTAGAATAAGAAAATAGGGTGCATTACTTTGCCAAAAGTTGATAGAACAAATATAAAGTTATATAGTTCAGATAACCAAATTTCATCAGTTCGAACTTATACTTTTAATGGGCCATTCTTTTGTTTGACCCTGTATTTATATAAATGTTGTTTTCCATAACAAACTTTCTGCTTGAATTGTGTGTTAATTTTTCCATGGTGTATTTGTTGATTTGTTTTTCCAGCTAAAACCGGTTAGAAGTTTAGAAAATTTCAAACATACCACCAATACGTCACCAATAAATAATAATAATAACAATAATAGTCCAGACCGATGGGTATTCCCACCTGTACGTAGTGGTGCACCAATGGCATCACCACCAAAACATTTCCATTTCCCAACAAACATTCCAATATCATCTTTACAAGATACCGAAAATTTATTACAATCACCAGATGATGTATTTTCATCACCACCAATTCCACCACCTAGAGTACCACCACCACCATTACCACCATCCTCATCAACACATTCATCAATATCAAATAAAGATTTATTTGGTACTGTACCATTTGTTATTGGTGGTGGTCATAGTGAGAATGGCGATCCTCTATTCCTTGTTGCTAATCAGCATTCTGTTGATATTGTTAAATTATCACCACCAACCTGTTCTCCTAGGCGGAAGGTAATTGTTTTTTTTTGTGCTCGTTGCTTGCGTGCTTTATTCAGCTAAGGCGAGGAAGTATTGATAAGTTTTTAATGAGTAACTCACTTGTTTATCATTATGTTCTGCTATTCGTTTTCTGGAGTTGTCACAAAAATTGGTCTTCCAGAGCGATGTTCCTTTTTATTGTTCCTATTTTGAACTTTGACATGAGTACCTACCTTATCAGCAAAAAATTCGTTGTATGATAATCATTTATCATGACCTAAAGCCTACTTAATCAAAATCTAACTTGTTTCCAAAAATTCACACTTTTTGCACCATACAACTTTTGGTTTATTGTTCGTTTTCTGGAAAGTTTGCAAGCTAACTACTTATCAATCTTCCCTCGTATAAATCGTTGATTTTTATAGTTTTATTCTAATATAAAAATTGAACTTTAAACGAATCGTCTAGCATGAAGATACAGAAGATTTGATACGTTTAGATTCAACATCGGATATTGACGATTTTGATCCATTAAAAAATAATACGAAATATAAATCAAATCAAGTACCGATGAGTGTTTCCAATCCATTATACATCTATGAGAATCAACAAATCAAACAGAATGGATCACTATCGAAACCGTCACCATCACGTGAAACAACAACACGCAACGATCAAGACTTATTACAAGAATATGGTTTAGATTTTAACAGTTTCCCTAGTGTACAAAATCAACAGAAATTTGATCCATTTTCTACAACAACAACGGCGACGGGCCACAAGATCAGCTCGCAAAGTCAATGGACTACATTCGATTGAAAAATAAACGGGCAAGTGTTGTTTAAAGGGAAAAGGAACGAGAAATTTTATACCGTTTTTATGAATGTGCAAATAGTATTTGTCTTTTAATTGTTTTATTTATACAAATTTTATTTATAACAATTCTACCACTCACTTCCATCGATTTTGCGTTAATTTGGGGTAGAACCAATTGAGTTGTGTATGCTACAACATACGCTTCCAAATTAATTTCAGAAAATTGTAACTGGTGCTTTCTTAATTTATTTATTTAGATATACATAAGCGATATATATGAAGATATACAGTGGTATTCTCCAACTCGTTAACAATCCGTTACTATGACAACACTGGAGATGAACATTTTTTATGTTCTACATACGAATTGGAGAAAATGAAACGAAGGGTATGTCCAAAGAGCGTGGTTATAGTGATGGAATCGTTAAAAGGTTAGAGAATACCAATGTTAGTTGTATTCTATAAGTTGAGATTTTTCATTCGGAATTATTTCCTCTAAAAAATAAATCAAACTAAAGACTAATTGTTTATTTTGAAATTATACATAGAATTAGCTGTGATAATATATTGAAAGGAAAAAATGATTTGATATTATCATTTTCAAAATCAATTTATTTTGTTAGTTTGCACAATTACAGTAACAAATAAATCACAATAAACAATACCCGGTGTTTGGTTGTTTCTGTATATAGCGAATACTGTAACTGTCAGTCATATTCTCTAAATTTTTGGCGATTCACTGTTGTTATAGCAACGAATCATCAAAAAGTTACAGAATACGACTGTGTAATATTTTAAGTTAGAATCCACCATAATCACCATTTTATAAATTAATTTACATTAAAAATGCAATAAATTACTAAAATGTAAACTTTGGAATAGAAATTTCAACTAAATTCGCTTTCATTCCATCAATTTTAAAGCACTAATTGCCGCTTCTAATCGTTCCAATTCAATCAAACTTTGATTTAATTTCTCACTGTTAGATTCTTGTACTTCTTTCGGTACTTTAATTGTATAATCTTCAGCATTTATGGCTTGTGTTAATTTATTCTTTGTTGTTTGAAGAAAATAGATTTTCTTCCAAATTTTTGCAATCTCTTTTTTAGGTTCTATTAGACCTTTCAGCAGTAAATTCACTTGACATTTATCTGAAACGGTGATAATAGCACACCCTTGAGGCGAACTTTCATTGACAACAATTTTCGAACAGTACGCCAAAGTCTGCAATGATTCAATAAATTTACGAATTAAAGCCTCGGTGATTGTATCGTTAGTTTGAAGATATGCTTCAGTTTTCGTTTTATTCGGCAAATTATAATCACTGCGAGCCGATCGGATGGCTTTTGCAATTTTTTGGATGAAATCAAATTCATTATCAATAGTCGGATTTCTCCAACTGCAATCGTCGATTTCCGGGAATGGTGCTACACAAATACTCGGGTATTGTTCGATAATTTTGTTCGATCTTGGCAATCGTTGATATAATTCTTCGGTAATAAAAGGCATAAATGGCGATAATAGACGTAAACCGATTTCTAAAGCTCGATATAGAGTGATTTGGGCCGTTTTGCGTGTTTCTAGATCACCACTAGCAAAGACGGGTTTTAAATATTCCTAAATCAATTCGAAAATTAATCATTCGAACTAATATTCAGTCGTATTCTGCAACAATCTGTTTAAATATGCCATAAAAACCATACCATTTCATTTAAAATAAAAGAGTGAGTTCTGTATATTCAATTATAGTTGACTAGAATGACATTAGAGAGATGACTCATTGTCATAGTAACGGATGTACAGAAAGTTGCAGAATACGACTAATTATCAAGAATTTAAACTTACTAGATAAACATCACATAATTCATACAACCATACATTATAGATTGTTGTTGTAATTGATACAAAATCGTAATTTTTAAAGCCACGATTCACTTCATCCACTGCATAAGCTAAACGACTCAACATCCATAAATCCATCACTTTTTCATTACCGATCAAATTATTGGTTATCGGTGATACGAAATCATCACCGAAATACGTTAAAGCAAATCGTGTAGCATTCCAAATTTTATTACAAAAGAATCGATAGCCTTGTACGCGTAGAATATCCAGATTTATATCGCGTCCGGAACACATTGCACACAATGCAAAACGTAAAGCATCCGTTCCACATTCCGGTATACCATCAGGATAATCTTGTTTTTGTCCAGCTTTCGCCTTATCAATTTCTTTCGGATCTAGATTACTATCCAATAATTGTTCATGTAAATCTTCCAATGATATCCCATTGATTACATCCATTGGATCGATTACATTACCCAAAGATTTGCTCATTTTACGCCCATGAGCATCTCGAACGATTGGATGTAAATAAACTTCTCTAAAATCCACAAAAATATCAATCAATACAAAAATAAATTAAACAATCGTACTCTGTAGCTTTTTGGCGATTCTTTACCATGACAACGCTGGAGATCTTATCGATCAGAGTGAGCGTTGTCATAGTAACGAATCGTTAAGAACAAGTTACAGAATACGGTTGAATGACAAAATTACTTGAACGGAAGTTGTCCTAATAATGTTTGGCCGAAGAATACCATCCTTGCTACCCAAAAGAACAGAATATCATGGCCTGTTTCTAATAATGAAGTTGGATAGAATATACGAAGTTCTTCTGTATTATCCGGCCAGCCGAATATAGAAAATGGGAATAGACCCGATGAGAACCACGTATCTAAAACATCTTCATCTTGTTTGAGTATCACTTGATCGGGATTTATTTTGTATTTCTTTGCAGCTTTCTCGCGAGCTTCCTGCTCAGTACGGCCGGATATCCAACGGGAGTTCGCTTCAGTCTAATAGAAAATACAAATATCGTTAGTATTTTTAGAGTTCGTTAAAACAGTTCATTTTCTGGACAATTAACAAGTCTGTGGGAAAATTTCTTGCACATTTGAAAGGCGCTTTCAATTTTGGATCAATAGCAAAATCAACAATATTGTCCGAATAATCAGGGAATATAGAGAAAAACGTGCTACTACATTTTCCTCTGTAATTTGAAAATTAATCAAAATTATCCAAAAATGGAAATGACCATTCCATGCTATCTGAAATGTTCTTTGCAATATCGTTCAAATCATTTGCATCGGTTGGAAAGCCAATGAGATATAGAATTATAAATGAAAGCATTTTTTTTAATATTAAAAGGATCATTACCTCTGATGATAACCCATTGCTATCTTCTTTTAAACTGACATAATAAGCTGGTATTCGATGGCCCCACCATAATTGCCTCGATATACACCAATCACGGATACCAGTCATCCAATGATGCCATGTTTTTATGTGCATTTCCGGTATAATTTTCAATTCACCGGAATTAACAACATCAACAGCTCTCTTGGCCATTTCATCGCATCTAACATACCATTGTGGTTTCAACATTGGTTCAATAACATCTTTACTACGACTACAAATCGGCACAACCATTGGATTATTCTTCGTTTCAATATAGAGATTTAATTGTTTCAATTCTTCGATTATAGCTTTACGGGCTTGGAACCGTTTCATACCCTGGAAAAAAAATAGAAATTCTCCATCGATTCAAAAAACAAAAACGAACTTTCATTGTCACATGCCCAAGAAATTTTGTCACAAAATCATACCATTCTATCCAAGACCTGCTAGATTTCTCAAATTTTGCTAATTACAGGCCTGATTATTTAACTGAAGCGCCATAAGAAGCAAACTATTGTTGTTTTCGGGCGCTATTCCCAAACTGATATCCAAAAAAAGTTAATTTTTAGAATTATTCGTAAATACGACAGAATTAGTTGTTTTGGGACAAATTTTCTTCGATATGTGACAATAAAAGTTTGTTTACTGTAGATAAATGTTTAGATTACCGTAAATTTGCCATAATCTCCACAAATATTGCCTTCATCATCAAATATGGTAACAAATGGTAGATTGTGTCGTTTACCAACTTCATAATCATTCGGATCATGGGCTGGTGTAATTTTTACAGCACCAGTACCGAAATCTTTCTCAACGAAATCATCGACAACAATTGGTAATTTTCGTTTAGTAAATGGATGTACAACGAATCGCCCATGTAAATGTTGATAACGTTGATCATCCGGATGGATGGCAACAGCCGTATCACCCAACATTGTTTCAACACGTGTTGTTGCAACAATTAATTTCTCATCACTATTCTCAATTGGATAAGCAAACGATATTAATACACCAAATTCGATTTTTTCGTTATAACCGGGCACATTCATCAATGTACGTCCAGATAATTCGATTTTATCAACTTCAATATCTGATATGGCCGATTTTAACGTACATGACCAATTTACTAGACGATTCGAACGGTAAATATAACCATCATCGTGTAGACGAACGAAAGCTTCAGTGACGGCGCGCGATAAACGCGGATTCATCGTGAATTGGGCCCGATCCCAATCGAACGATGATCCTAATCGTTTCAATTGATGGTAAATACGATCACCTTTCCTTTAACAATAAAACAATTGGACAACAATAAATAACAAAATTAGAGAGCATACTCTTCTTTCCATTGCCAGATTTTCGTGATGAACTCCTCACGTCCGATCTGATGGCGTGTCTTCTTCTCTTCACGCCATACCTTCTTTTCGACAACAACTTGGGTGGCAATTCCGGCATGATCACAACCGGGATTCCAAAGTGTAGTTTCACCTCGCATTCGATGCCTGTATTCATTTAAACCGCAATTATTGAAGAATTCGTATAATTATTTGAAATAATTTACCATCTAACTATGGAATCTTGGATTGCGTTCGTTAATGCATGGCCTAAATGTAACGAACCGGTGACATTAGGTGGTGGTATGATTATTACAAATTTCCCTTTAGGATTCGGCTCCGAAATTGATTGTCGCTAAAATTTTTGCTTATTTTAATACGAGCTATCTATACAGGTGAGCCTAGGGGATCGTCTATTAAAAGTATAATTGATAGACGTTGGAATCTGCTCTATTTATCTATTTGAACTATCTTTATTGTTCTATCAACTTCCTGTATATTGAGTAGTACACCTTACTTTTGATCTTAGATAGTTTTGATTGGATTTTTCAAACAAACTTCCTGGAAAACTATCATTGCTAGGCCACAAATTTCCTTCAATTTCAACACAGAATCGAAATAAAAATTGCGGCTAAAATAAGAAAATAGGGCACACCACCCCATATACCGAGGGCTGATGGTACAAGGTAGTTCAGGTAGACAAACCAAATTATTAAATCACCCTTTCTGTTGGCTCACTCTGTATACGATGATTAAAAAATATGGTAAAATAATCGAAAAACGAACCCCATATTCCGGCTTGAAAAAGCCCTGTCTTTCCCACCAGGAATACCAAGCAGCCTCTACATATTTCGGACTGTACGCATCCGGTAACGTATTTTTTATATCTTTTTTATCGCCATCAGCCGTTGGTGTTGTATAAACAGCTGCTTCTTTGATTTCCTTCTTTTTCTCTTTTTTCTACAACAATACAACAAACCAAATCGAATATGTTGCATCTCTATACGTATACAATATGTGAATTTTATAATGTACCTCTGTATCTTTTTTCGGCGCTGTATTCTGTTGTTTCTCCAATTTCTGTTTCAATTTATCGAGTTTCGCCTGTTTCTTTGCTTCTTTCTCCAATTGTTTCGCTGTTTTCGGTGGTGCAACATCACCATTTATTTGAACAGATTGTGTTTCATCAGCCATTGTATCACAATGAAGAAAAAAATGATTAACACGTTGTACAATTCACGTACCGAATGAGAATGGATTGAAATCAAGGAACTGATGCAATCTGACAAAAGACAATGTGTCAATTTTCTAGGTTAGATTGAATAGTTGAAATCGACCAATCAAAATCCAATACTGTTATGACGTCATGATTGTAGCATATAATCATAGACAATAGTGCACTTGCCCTACATTTGGAGAAATTTATGTCGGATTATTGAAGCCTTGAAAAGTGATAGTCAATATGCAGATTTAACTTTTATTGTTGTTATTATTGTGTTGTTAAATTACCGAGTAATAGTTGGCCTTGGTGCACCTTTATTTGTAGTACTAATTGTAGCTCAGATTCATGTTAAATTTGTTCGATTACACAAATTCTGATCAACAGTATTGTTATAATATATGCTATCAATTTTTTCTGGATTAGAAGTTTCGTTAATAATTGTAATTTCAATTTTACAAAGTAATTTGGTGATTTATTCAGAGTGTATTTCGCCTCGAGTTGGCTATGCCTTGATTATCTCAGAATGGTTCACATTTTACAAAATTTGATTTTTAGAGTGTCCGAATAAAGCTACAACAGATACAGCCAACTTTGACGCAAAATACGGCTTTCACCATATCTGCTGGTAGTGCAGTATAGAATAATCACACTGTAACAGTAATTTTGTTAACCGCGCTACAATTAGTGCCTATAAGTTATTTTGTTAACAATAACAATTAAGGGTAGTTCTATAATTTAATCATGATATTAAATCATTTTGTCTATTGAATTAACAATTTTCTTTTGAAATTTCTAAAAATATGTTGTAAAATTATGAAATTATTTTCTAGAAAGTTGTAGTTTAGTGGATTTAGTTTCGTATGATTGGTAGTACTGTTCCATGATGACGTCGGAGCATCGGTAATATGGCCGACAATTCAATCCAGGCAATCGTTGTGTTATTTTGATTTCAATCATAATTTTTATTTGACTTTTTTATGAGAATTATTGAAAGATAAATAATAAAAAAACGCGTGTAGATTGTTCCATTGTGTATTTTCTACATTTTTTCATTATATTTTCATCGAATAATTGGCGTATTTGTGGTAAAAATATAACGCATACACTATTATTATTATTATCTAATAAGGTAATTATGATTGGTTTAAAAACTAACCAAGACTTGTTTACAAATTATAAACCATGAAAATTTCCATAAAGTTAATCACTTTTAATTCTAGAATGGCATCAGCTGAAGTTACAACAACGAATTCGGAAGATACAACAAATAGAACGGAGGCGCATTCTAATGATGATAATGTAAATAAAATCGATGAAATTGTCGATGATAATACGGAAATAACGGCAACAACAACTACAAAAATCGAACCGGAAACGTCACAACAATCGCATGAAAATCAGGAATTAACGTGGGAAAGTGTGGCGGCTGAAATTCAAGCACATGAAGAATCATCGTCGCAATATGAAATCGTACAATCTGAACCACAAACTGAAAATGTTTTAACTTCCGATGTTGATAATACCGTTCAAACTGATACAATTACAACAACAACGGTAGCAAATGAAACACCAGTTACACAAAGTGATAATGTTGATAATACAATCGCTCAAACTACTGATGATCATTTGGATAATATCGAAGAGATTGAAATGTTGATTAAAGGTGGTGATAGTTTAGAAAATAAACAAGATTCAAATAGTACAACAAATGGAGAGAAATCTGTAAATAAAGAAGAAACTGAAAAAACTACAGAGCAAACAAGCGAGGATACAAAAGATGAAGTAATTCATGAATGTGCGTCTGAAACGATTGAAATTTCTGAATTACAACCGGATGAAATTGGACAAATCGATGATGTTGGCGGTATCGAATATACAGTAATTGAGGCCGATGAATCAACGGAAATTATAACCGAAAATGAATCGACAACTGAAGAAATTGTTTTATTACCAATTGATGATGATACCGATCCTAATCGTAGTGAAGAAAACAGTCAGGATATTATTGAAGAGGTTTTTATTATAAAACACGATGAAGAATTGAATGTACCAACAACAACAACAGAAACTTCAACTACAACTGAGACGATTAAAACAACAACTACAACAACAGCAGTAGAAGAATCAGTTGATGATCCTGACGATAAACCGAAACAAACTAAACCGAAAAAACCGAGAGGACGTAGACCTATAACCGATATACCGTTACATGTTTTAGGTAGAGATATATCGAAACCTACAGAAGGTGTATCGAATGGTGGTCGGACAATGCCAAAACCTCGATTAGGGGTTAAAGTACCCTATAAAAATTTAACGAGTCAGATTGTTAGTAAGGAAGAAATCCAAAAGGAGATTATGGATCGTTTTAAACAGCGACAAGAACAGAGTGTTGCCAGTGGGGATATTTTATTTGCTAGGAAATTAACACAACGTCTTGCTAAACGATTAGGGCCAGTAACTACAACTACGACTGATACAACAACAACAACAGAAACAATTACAACAACTTCAACAACGGTAGCGATTGATTCGACTACTGCTACAACAACAACAACTACTACGACTTCTAGTAATGCTGAAATATCGCAATCTAGAGAGGATAAAGATAAGAAAATTGAAACAAAGAAACCAGGATCGGATACAATCAATCCAAATATGAATAATTCGGATTTAATTGCAATTTTAGAAGGTGAAACTGATGAACCACCACCAATAGAAAAACAACCAGAAACTAAAGCTTATACGGATAAACAACAATTTTATAAAGATATTGAAAAAGAAATAGCATTACAACAATTAAGTGAATTACCATTAACGAAAAATCGTTTTTTCAAAAGTCGTGGACAAAACCAACAACATGATATCAATAAAACTGGAATAATAACGAATAAATCAAATATTACAGCAAATAAAAGTAACGAAAATCCGACAACTAGTAATACGGTCAGGAAAGTTCAAGAAATTTCAAGTAAAACTGAAAAAAAATTGGAAATGGAGCCACAATTGAAAGCGGAACAAGTCGTTAAAACTTATACAAGAAAACGTCGATCATTCGAATTAGAAACGTTATTACCGGCGAAGAAGACAATGATAAAGGATGAAAATAAAAATGATGAATCCAATTCACAGTCGGATGTGTATGTAACGAAAAGTTCTCGAATTATTAAAAGGAAAGTAATTTGGGATCCCGATGAAACTCCATCTAAATCACCAACAACACTAACAACAACAACTCAATCAAGTCCACCGAAACAACAAGATGCTGAAAAATCGCCTGAAAAGAAAGCTTCAATATCTGCAACTAAGAAAACTACAATTTCAACACCGAAAAAACCGAAACGTTTAACCGAAGTTGATCGTCTACTAATGGATGAAGGGGCTGTTAATATGTTGTATGATGTTAAACAAAACGATGATGGTAATCAAGATAAAAGTAAGAATAAAAATAAAAAAGTCATATCATTGGATAAAGCCCATAAAGAATTAATAAGTAAAACTAATGTAATTAAAAATGATTTACAACAAAATACGATAAAAGAATCTGGTGTTTTGTTACGTAAAAAAGATACACCATCACCAAAGAAAGATGCAACAATACGGAAAAAATCGAAAGATTTCAAGAATTCCACACAAAATAGCCCACCAGGTTCGCCGAATTTCCAATTAGCTGAAGCTTCACGTATTATCCGTAGACATTCGAGTAGTTCATTTTCGAGTAATGATGGACAAATCGATGGTGATAATAATGGTGAGACTAATAATAATAAGAATAAAAAACAGAAAACTATAGTTGGAAATAATGAGCCGGCTAAGAAGAAATTTAAAAAACCCACAGAAGTTGGTAGTAAAACAAATATTAATAATAATACGAAAATTGAGAAAGATACAACAAAATATAAGACCTTTACTGTAACCAAGATGAATACATTAATATCGATTGAATTGAATTATACAGAGACGAAATATTATTTAACTGAAGAAGTTTTAAAAGAATTAACCGAATGTTTGAATGAATTAAGTGAAGATAATGATTGTAATGTTGTATCGATTACATCGAGTGGTGGCGATTCATTTTGTCATGGTTTAGATTATCGTTGTTTAGTTGCTGAAGATGTTGATGTACGTAAAAGTAAAGCTATTGAACTATCCAATTTAATCAAGTAATTTCACTCAAATTTTATTAATTTGATTGTTTTAAATTAATTTAATTTTTAAACATTTTTTTAGAAATTTTATACGGTGCCTTTTACATTTTCCAAAAGTGTTAGTAGCTGGTATACAAGGTGATTGTGTTGGTTTAGGTGTGACAATGTTGCCTTTATTCGATATGGTTATAGCGAGTGATACATCAACATTTAGTACACCATATGGTTGTTTAGGTTGTGGTCCAGAAGCTGGATTTTTATTAGGAATTCCCTATTTAAATAATCACGGTTTGGTAAGAATTTACAATTGATTCATAACAAGTGTATCATTGTAATTTTCACACGTAGCTGTGATTTTGTCGACGTAAGTCTGTACTACAACCGCTTGTCGGTAACAGATTACTATCAAACGGTAAATTTCCTCCTAAAAATCTTGAAAGAAAGTTGATTTTAGATGGAATATTAAATGAATAATTTTGACAGTAATCTGCATTACCAACTACAAGAAGTGGACTTACGTTCATCAAGTCACGGCTTACTACGATGGGAATTACCGTGGTACACTATACAGGGTGGGTCAAGAGGTAAAGGAGTTCCAATTGTTGATCTACTTAATTATTCGTTGTTCTAAACCCCTGGTATATGGAGTGCTAGTGCACCCTACTCCCCTATTTTAAACATTTAAATTCTGGGATGATATTTAATGGGACTTCTATAACATGCTTTCTAGATTAGAAGTGGTAATTTTTCGGGAATTTCGACTTTTTCTGCAAGTTTAAAATTCACATTTGCTCAAAAAATTCATATTTTCAAAAACTATTGCGTTTGAATAACTGAAATTTAGTTTTTTGAAACTACAAATATTGAACTTACTAGCAATTTTGTAGAATTGGATTATCGTTTAGGGTATATCCGAAATAAATTTTTTTCAGGTAATACCCTTCGTATTTTTTCTCTATACAAAAGGGTAGAGAAACATGATTGAAAGAACAATTAGTTTTTGCTAAACTCCTCTGAAAATTTGACTTAAATTTCGTAATTTAAACTAGCGGTTCCAAATTTTGATCGTCTAATAGCAAAATCTAAATCTAATCTAAAAATATAGATTTTTCAATCAAACGCTACAAAATCAAAAATAACAAAGAAATCAAAATTCCTGGAAAATTATCAACGCTAGACTGTAAGTTATGTTATCAAAATCCTCTTCGATTCCACGATAAAATCTAAAAATGTAATAAAAATATTTCTATCGGTTAGAACTTATTTAACAGTCGATCTTTTTGTTTTATCCTGTGTAATTAATTTTTTTATTTGTTTATTTATTTATTGAAAAAAGGCCAGCGAATTATTGTACACGTCCCAAATTGTAAAAGCCGAAGATGCCGTTCGTAGTGGTTTAGTAACACGACTATGTTGGCCTGAAAAATACCATAACGAATTGAAGAGTATATTAGTTGAAATTGCCAATCAATCCAGACAGGTATCTTATTGATATTAATAAAAAATTTAAGTTAATTATACGATTGTTTAATAGAGTATTGAGGCAACTAAAGCACAATTTCGTCGACATCTGTTCGAAAGTACTGAATCATTAATAAATTCATCGATGAACAATTTAATCGAACAATGGTTGAGTGCCGAATGTCAGAAGAGTTTTTCAAAATATAAAGTTGAACTGAATTAATTAATTTAACAAAGACGAATTGAAACAAGAAAAGTTTCGTTTTCATGGTACAAATTCAAATGTTTATATCTTGTAGTGACGTTTTTCTTTCTTATAGAAACACAACAACATCAAAAACAGTCCGCTACATACGTTTTTATTGATATAAAAAAAAAAACTTCTAAATTTAATATAAAGCAGTGTTAAATGAATAAATTCAACAAAAAATAATATTTTTTTATAACTTAGTATATAGTTTAAAATCATCCAATTTTTAAAGGGTGTAATGTTTAAATAATTGTAGATAATGATAGAAATGTTTGTGGCACATTTTTTCGTCGATTCTGTTCGCCCCATCAAAGATCAGTGCAATTAAAATGGAAAACGCTCCCCTAAGAAATTACAATAGTCTTTCGTCAATTGTGAGTAATAATGGTTTTTTAATATTACGATACTAAAGATTCACATTTTATGCATTAGATTTTTGTATATATGGTTTGACTATTTGATTTTATAATTGTTTCAAATATTTTAATCAGTAGTATTATATTATTTCTTATTTGTTTATAGGATTTGATTGTATCATATTTGTTTTTTCTACTTCTTCGCATTTTGAAGAATTCTTCATTAAATTTCTTTTAGTACTTTATTTGTAATCCACATGAGTAATTTGAATAGGAAAATAAATCTAATATTGAGATAGTTGACTATTAACGTTCACTATCCCTCTAATTTTCCAATCTACTGTGATCAAAATTGTGGGGACCCATCAGCTTTTTCGATTCGATCTGCCAAGATCCAAATGTTTGATTAACGGGCGCATTTAGGGCCAAGACCGTAAAATAATTG
The DNA here is from genome assembly GCA_013841215.1 of Hycleus cichorii. NCBI lineage: Eukaryota > Metazoa > Arthropoda > Insecta > Coleoptera > Meloidae > Hycleus > Hycleus cichorii. The sequence continues at coordinate 28,888 of JACDRQ010000393.1, forward strand.
TCTCAAACGGTACGTTTAGGAGGGCAGCTATAAGTTAGTAAACGAGCTTAGAAATATCTTGAGAATTTGTCGAAAACCCCCTGAACATTTTAGTAGAAGTTGGGCTCCATGAAAATTAGATCAAAAACGTCTTTTCGAGCAATCTCGTTATTCTCACCAACCAACTACACGCATAAAATGACTGAGACTGACTGAAAGATGCTCGTACAGTTGTTTATGTTCATTGTTTTGAATTGTGAAGCTACAAAGTCCAAATTTTGCTAAAATATTCTCTAGACCCTTTTATAGATCGCATGTTTTTATATTTCCCTTCAAAACACGGCAAAGTATTTATTTTCCGATGATGAAATTAGGAGAAAAGTTGTCTAAACAATAATTATTCCATGTAAAAACGAAAAAAAGCGTCAAGCTTTGTGTAACAAGAATAATTGGATCAGGATTAGGAGGCACTTTATGAGATTAATAAGGAATTAATAGGAATTTAATTTTAGTTACAATGGTTTTATTTCAATACTTTGACACATAGTAATAAATATCTAATAATAAATTACAAAATTGCTTTAATGTTATTGTATATCATCTTCAGAAGGTCTACATTTGTAAATATTGAATGGGAAAAGTATCAGTTTCAGGTTGAAAATATTTACCGACAATTTATCATAATAAATATTGTTAATGATATGGTAATTTATAAAAACACTAATCGCTCTTTTCCTATTTCGGTAATAGATTCGTTGTCGTTCTTCATAAATAAATTAGTAGTAATATGATACATCTTTATCCCTGACGACAGATTGTATTGGAATATCAGCCCATGGTGGTTGGATCTCCCTTTCATGATTAACATCTGTAGACGAGTCCGCTTTTTGGAAACTATACGGCCATGTCTGTTAATCAAAAAACAAGAACAAAATAGTAATCAATTAATTACTATCAATACGGACAAATAAAAGGGTGCAATGATTTTTATTGTTAGACATTCGGCCGTATTCTGCAACTTTTCGTAGAGCCATTACCATGACAACGCTATAAATCAACAATCTCCTTAATTCCATCATTTCTATTAATTTGGACCAAATTAATAGAAATGTTAGAATTTAAGAGATTAATCCATCAATCTACAACGTTGACATGGTAACGCACCTACAAATAGTTGTAGAATACTACTGACCAATTGTATTTTTAGTTGATTCTACAATTTGTTTATGTTATCATAGAAGATATGTCGATTACTTTATTGTTTTATTTCTGTTTCAATGCTTTTGTTTTGCTATCCAACAGCTGGAAACATTTGTCGAGTTAAAATTTAATTATTCCAATGATATTTAAGATGTTTGTTTAAACAACGACGGCCGACATCGTTTTTGATTTCTAGCACAGGCAAATTCTAAAATTACCTCCACTTTCCCCAATTATTATCACTCAAGTCCCTCTTTGGCGCAGGGGCGGATTTAGGCATTTATGTTGAATCCCAAACCAAAGAGCCCATTACGCTCAAACTGATAAAGTTCTTGGTCTAAAATTTTTCCTATTCAGTAAAAGGTAAAACATTTTCATGATAAACTCTAGAATGTGTCGCCATAATTAACTCAAACAGTCTATTCTTGCATAACTACATAATGGACACACATCCGAGGAGTTTTAACCAAATTGCAAATTTTAAATTGGGTTGGTACGACCAAATGCATCTAAATTTCTAACCTTACAAACCCAAATTTGATTAATGCCACTCTTACTTTGGGTGTTGTGTTTGAAGAATCTGTCAATGGTTTGGTCAAGTAAGTTTGTTTCTATTTCAGGCCAAAATAAGTTAACTAATTTCGAAAAATTGTCCAAAATGAAGTTTTGAGGCTAGAAATTTTAGCAAACGAATAAAAATAAGAGGTGCTTGTTTGTTTGTTCATAATTTTTTCTCAATTTTTCGACAAATATCGAATAATTTGCCATAGTTGGTTGGCTATCCAGTTCGCTTGAGCTACCGGATAGCCCCGTAAACAATCCGCCCCTGAGTTGATAGTTTTCAAGACAATACTCACTAGAGCAAGGGGATGTTTATGTATCTGCCCTGGCAACGGTTGGTCCATCAGAACGGCCCGTAAATGTGCAATATAACTTGTAGCTAAACGTAATGTGTCCAATTTTGATAATTTCGTATCGGCCGGCACCCATGGTAAAGTTGTCTTCAATCGACAGAAGGCCTTGCTTAAAACACGCATCCGGGCCCGTTCGCGTGCATTGGCCGCGTTCCTTTGCGGATGTCGGGAATCTTCATCATCATCGGATTCCTCCAAATCTGGTGATCGACGTTTTCGCGGCATCGTTCATCTAATAATAACAACAATAACGATAATGATCAGCAAAGCACCCACTGAATTATCCAATTAATTCGTTAATTAGTCGACTATTTTAATTGGATTAACAAATCAACATACCGAATTTAATTAACGACACACGTCCCGTTTGGTTTCGTTAAAATATCCGACACGCACATCAATTTTACTAATTGAGTGTGAAATTTTAAGATCGGCAAATCGTCTTGAGGCGGGTTTGCTGGATGAACGCTCCACCCACATCCTTAGGGAACTCGCCAGACGGACCAATTGGATTTCGGTGTTGTACTGTTCCAGGAATAACATTTCGTTAAATAAACCAACAAAATCGCGTCTAATCTATTCCCAAAATTCGGCTTGTCTACGGATTGATTTGTTTGAAAGGGGGCAGATGGGATCAATTTATGTAAGTCGGAAATTTGTGATTTATTTTTCGGTCTATTCTACAATTCTATTAAAATTTATCAAATATTTCTAACTTATAATTTATAAATTCAACTAATTTTACGGAAATTTTCTCTAGAAATTAATGCTAGTTTTACCCAAACATTGAAAAATTGAGCAATTTATTTATTTTTCAACACATTTGAGAAAGTTTACCGTAAAGTAAAATTGTAAGTCAAATACTTTTGTATGTATTTTGTAACTTTCCGTGATAATTGAAGTGACTGAGCACTGTAAAACGCTGAAATTCTTCATAAGAAAGTCTATTATTTAACGATAAATCGAAGTGATTCAAATCGAAATGTTTTCTCTTTTTGAAATTTTTCTTGGTAATCATTTCAATTGCGTCGGTTATTTTACGTTATCAACTATTAAATAGTATTCCTTAAATTCACCAAATTATTCATTTATTTCTAATTACTGTGATTAATTAAATTGTTCATTAATTGTTGGATTCTGAGTGATCACCAAAATTTGACAAAAATAGTGCTCTACTTTTAGAATTCTAAGATTTTATGTGAAGCTAATGGGAATTTTTGGAAATTTTAGCACTTTTATCCCGAAATTGGAAGGTTTTAATCAAAAATTTGGTTTTTCCTTGACAATATTCCAATATTATAAACGGTCTTCATTATTTTTTTTACGAAAATAGCACTGTTGGTATATTTTGATAAGTTTTCTTTAATTTTGAAAATGAATCGTTACTTTATGTAATTATAATCCAAATAAACTGACGGTAAAATTTCGAAAAATTATAGAATCAGCCGAAAATTTAAAAATTTTAATAAGAATTTTGCTTTATTTTCAGAAATATTGTAGCATTCTGAACTTTGATAACCAAAATTTGAAAAACAAGTAGCTTTTTTGAATTATATAGAAGTTTTTACTGATTTCTTTGATTCTACTACAAATTTCAGGACATTTTAATAGGTACATTTTTATGAGAAAACTGAATTTTAGCGGGGAAACTACTGAAATAGCCCATTTTCCACTGACTTAATATAGCAAATTTGCGAGAAAGCCGCATTTTTTATGTGTAAGTAGAACGAAAGTGTCACAATTCTGCCCCGTAATTTAAACTCAAAAAACAAATTTTTATTAGAGAATTGGAAACTTAATATCAAAAAATTCATCCGTTTCTATCAATTTAAAAATGAAATTTGTTATAAATTATAATTTTGAAGATAGAGTATCTGAAAAAAATTAGTTTAAAATTCAAAAGATGAGTTCCCAAACCAAATTAAGAGAGTTTTCACATAAATTTTTCATGGCAATTAATTTGCAATAATTGCTAGATAGATTTGTAAATTAATCAATTTTCACGGCTTAATTGTTGAGCATTTTTTTTTCGAACATTCTACAGATAAATGATAAAAATTAGCTCAGTACCTACCATGATTTTGCCATCCTCAAGAATTGCTTCAATTGCCTAAGCGTTACAGATCTACCTGCATTGAGTCAAATATAAGGCTGATTTTTCTTTAAAATTTGACATCCAGGTCGACCCATAGAGTTAGTGGGACCAGTGCCTTAGGGGCATTTTTCGAATTGTAATAAAAACAAAAATGTCTCAGAATCTGAGCTCAAAGACTCTCTTCAAAGTCATTTAGTAGCCAAATTTGTTAGAATTGCTACCATAATTTAGGACTAAAATTTGTTAAATTCTGGATATTGAAGACTAATTGACCAAAAGTTGCTTTTAAGCAGTAAAATTTGCTAAAATAGATGAAAATTTCAAAATTTAGTCTTTTAAATTAGAAAGTTACAATTGTGTAGCAAAATTCGTGCGGAAGACTAGCGGCCGATATATCACAATCTGGACCAAAAATTCTCAGGATTACTGATTAAAATATCTAAAGATCAATCTAAATTGTTTAAATTATAATTTAACATAAACAAAAAGCAGATTTTTTACTTCAGTCGATTGATCAAAGAAAAAAGAATAAGAAATTAATCAAAGTTGATCAAAAAATCTTTAAAATTGGATATCCAGCAAACAAAATCAGATCTTTCTGTATTTTATTGAAGTTTTTTACCAGTTCTACAAATCTAATGATACAAATAGTAATCTAAATAGCAAAATTGGATAGAAATTGGCAATTTTGCATACCTCAGGCGGCATTTTCTATTACTCCGGCCCAGTTTGGTACAACTAAGATCTTATTTTGGAGACTAACGAATCAAATTTGCAGCACTGAAAAATGTACGCAGTTTATTTCAGTCGTTCAACAATTAGAAAATCCATTTCAAAAATACATAAAAACTTGTCAAATATTTCATATTTCAAAAGACTTGTCAATTAATAAAATGTACCAAATTTCGACTGAATTAACGTACATGACAAGTGCCTTTCTTGTTAAACAATTTTTTGCGGTGGTATTGTTATTATTATCGGAAATAGAGGGCCACTTTTCCATCCAAAACAATTTTTGTTGATCTATTCTTAACACAACTTTATTATTTTAACAAAACGAAAATAAATACGAACCATAAAACCCGTGTGAAGTTTTCTATGTTTTTGTATATTAAGCGCATACAATACTGGCAATTTATCTACATACATATGAAAAATAATGTTAACAATTCTCATATATGACGACAATATAACAGAACAAAAATCCCTAAATTTTATTAGCTTCTATCGTAACATTTGCTTACTTGGTTGCAATTTTAAACGATAATTACTATAAATTTTAAAATTGCGCGACTATATAAAATCAATCAGATATTTATGAATAAAATCCTACATTTAGTGGTGGTTAATACCAACTTTAATTATAAGTCTAACTCTCTTTCTCTCACAACTTAGTATCAATAATCTAGGAACTTTTATAACCTTAGATTGGCCAACCTCATTCGAAAACTTTCTTATAGAAACGTGAATTTACACTCATATCAATAATCCAGTTTTGAATTGACTACCAACTTTATATTTGAAGACTAGTAACTTTTACATAGAAACATATGGTGAATTGTGTATCCTTCCGTTGGCATCACTGGCGAACTAAAAGATACTCGTTTGCTTATACAAAATATAACCTTAAATTTTATATTTTTAGGCATGCTTTTCCTCTAATTTTCAACGAATTTTGTTTCAAAGGATTTTCTTTAGTTGATTTTGTTGGCTTTTATTACGCTTTTTTATGTAGGGTATTGTTTTAATCACGTGGTAATTCAATTGTAATGCCAACTAAGTATTCGTAAAGTTACTAGATTTGTAAATTACTAAAATTACTAAAAGTTAGGTAGTTTATTCCATCATTCTAGATAATCGTGCAGTAAATAAGTGAATCGCATATAAAGTATGAATTTAAACGAATGACCTCCACTGTATATGTACAGCCTCTAATTCCAAATAGTAGAAACAAATGTATTTAATTACATTCTAAGACATCCTAACAAAACAAACTATAAGAAGATTACGTCTCTATATATTTGTCCTCTTGTTCTTCTTTGGTAGTTTACAATAATATACAATTAATTTTTATTATTGTAAATATGTTTAAAAATATGATTATCTATTAATATTATTTTTGTGTATTAACAGCAGTCAGATTTAATCTTTTAAATATACACGGCATTTTCAAAATGGTCCAGGTGGATTTTATCACACTAAAATATATGTTTGTGGCGTTAGAAAATGGAACAAGGGGGGAAACTGTTCAGGAATGACAGCTTCCGTTTTGGGTGGCGGCGATACGAATAACACTCACTTTAAGCCAATTTTATTTCGATATTGTTTTATTTGATTTCAAACATTTACTAATTTCAAATAGTTATTATAAATCGTTAATAGTTTTAGTAACGTTCATTTCGACCATTGATTTTGTACTACGTATCGATTTTTTGTTAATATCGGAATGGTTCGAATCGTAACTGATTGATCTTCGTATTCGGTATGGTGGATTTTTTAATGGGATCATATTTAAATTATTTGGTAGTTGTAAACAACGTCCAGACATACCAATCTCATGATGTAACCAAGGATCTTCAAGTACCCTACAAACGAATTCCTTTACATTATTTCCTGATAAATTATTTTTGTAATTAATTTAATTAAGTCTTATACCACATTAATAAATTTGGAAAATTCGGCTCATTCGATATGTTGATATAAATCAATAAAATCGGCACTAGTGAGAATATGGTGATTATTAAAATTGCCAATATATTCAACACGTATTGATTGTAGAGTTGATTGTCTTCTTCGATTGTATCCTAGAATTTTACCAAATTTGATATTAATTTAAATTTAAATTAGTACAATTATCCCTTGATTTAACTATAATCGGATTCAAATGTTAATCAAGGGATTTGTTTCTTGATAACAGAACCTCGATAAATTTGTTGGTTATTTTGAGGATTTTCCGACAAGACGACATTAGAATGAACCAAATACGGCATATGTTGAAATAAAACCAATGCATCCTTATATTCTACAAAAAAAAATCATAGATTTTGAAAATTGTAGCGGGTGTTCCATCTAAACATTCATAGTTCTTCTCAGTACATCAAAAGGTAGCAGCTCCTCTGATTAGGAGTCTGCTTAACAGTTGCCCTCTGTAGAAAGACTTTTGCACTCCCCCTCACCTCATCTGCTTAATTGGGACACACTGGGACTTGCACACTGTGTTCCAAAAAAGCTGTCCCATTATTGGACGAATGATTAGAAAATCCCTTTGAACCTCGTAGCTCATTGGCAAGTTGATCAAAAGCACTCATCTTAGGTAATGTGAAATGAGTAAGTGGAAAACGAGTTAAGCAAGTGAAATGAGTCAAGCTGACTACATGCTGTCCTTATAATTTTTTCCATTTTCTCCATTGCATTGTAGAATAAATGCTAAATACTTATACTCAAAAAATTGTTTTGAAAGCATCTAATCATTCGTTAGAAACGAGCGTTTTTTGACCAATATTCAAATGTGGTCTACGAGGCCCAAGATTTACTAAAATGATCTTAAGGAACCCTCCTATACCGCGTGGTGTCGCATTTATAGCAACACTTAGTATTTGACGACTGATTTGGACAATATTTTGAGGATTTTAAGGATTTATAGGAAACCCACTGGAGATCATTTGAGCCATGTACCTCAGCGAGAAGTTCGTTTCTAACGATGTTGCGACTTTCACAAACGAGTTACGCACATAAAATGATTCAGAATGACCCAAAGATGCTCCTAAGATTGATTTTATTCGGGTATGAGTACTTGGTGTTCGTTGCAAATCAATTGGTCTAGTCTGAGTTATGGGGGAAAATTTAAAAAACACGCTTCTAGATTTTTATCTACAACTTAAAATTTTCACAGCATTTTCCAAAACTATAAAAACTTGCTTGCTTTTTCTAACACGCCCAAAGACTTGAATTTTGAGTGAAAAATTCGTTTGTCAGAGTTTTCCCTTTTTTAACGAGCTCTAAACTGACCCCTTAACATGTCAAAAAACAATCGGAATTAGATCTCGTTCTTCGAATACTTTCTAAACATTTCAACAGTACGTACCTCAAACATTCTTTTTTTCCATCTCGTGAACACTGTAGTACGTTTGCAATTCTGTTGATAAAGGAACACAAATGTAAAAATCAGAAAGATTAACGTCGGTAGAATTGTCAACGAATTTGGTAGAATTAATGAAGCACGATATAAGCGATTTAGAAATTTTGAATGTGTCTTCACCAAGAAATCCATAATTAATATAAAGAAAATTTCGACAGTTGCAATTGATTGAAATTTGTCTACAAAAAAACGAAATAAATTTATTTCAACAAACAATAATAAAGTGACACACAAGAACAAAATCTGTCAAAAACTTCAACTATAGTTTACAATTTTTTTATAAGAGGTTTCAAAATTTAAACAAATATTTGGAAAATATTGATAATTAATGGCTGATAATTATCAATATTTATTACATAATCGAAAAATATGGCATTCATTAAATTCTATTAAAAATACTTTTTAATTATTTTCAGTGTAATTATCAAGGCCTGCTAGATTTCTTAGCATTTTCCTGGACTAAAAGTCTGATCATTTGACTAACATGTCATGAGAAGCAAATTTGAATGGAATGGAGCTGTTTACCAATGCAACTCTTGGATTGTTTGCACAGTTGGCAATAGATTTTCCATCAAAAGTTACCAAAAATTGCAAGAAACTAGAAGAAAATAGAAATACTATAGCTTTGTCTTTTTAAGTGACCGTTTCGAGCGCTAATGCGGCCAAAATTCGCATCTCTATCTATAATGGTAGTTAAGGCTTGAGAAATCAAGCAGGTCTTGATAATTATATTATCTTTGGTGCTTTTAATAAAATAAAATTAATCAAATTATTAATACTTCAATTCCTAACAGTGCTATTGTCATTAATTCAAGCTAACAAAAATCCAAATTCTTTTCAATATTTCTTGAAGAACTAGCTGTATACAAAAACGAATCACAATAAATTGTACAATTGGCACTAGAAAATGATTTTTATTGGACAAAATATGGCTGATGTTTTGTCCAATATTTTATAATAATTATTATCATCATCATCATCACAAAATTAGGCCCAATTTTGTGTTTTAGCGCCACATCTTATATTCTATAAACATTACAGAGGTTTAAGTACGAATCAATCAATTTCGAAAAAATGTTGAAGTACCAATATTGGTATTTTATGGATAATTAATTCGGATTTATTGTCTTTATTTTGTTTGTTTACAGAGAAAATGCAACAAAAATGACACCATTGCTTCTTAACGATTCCAATTTGGATTCAGATAGACTAAATTTGATAATAAGGAACTATTAATGACGATTATTAGAAATTTAACACAACATTTAGCACCCGTCTTCTCGGTTTTGCTCTATTTGGAAAACCTTTTTTTATTTACTATCTATATAAATATTTATAGGAAATTGGTGATAATGTAACAATGGCTGTTGTTACATTATCCGATAATTCTGTACAAATGTATTTTAACTATTTATAAATACGGCAAGACAATTAAAAAATAAAAAGGTATTTGTATAGAACGTCCACCGAAGATCTTCAAAAGGGAAAAAAATCTAAAGAAGCACCAGGTAGACCACCTCGAAACAACTTCATATTGCAACTGCCATTATTTTAAGAGCTTATAGAAGCATCCTAGACTAATTCTAACAATGAACCTCGAAGTTTATCGTAAAAGTGGTCATAAAAGGCCCATTTCTGACATTGTCGCGATTTTCAAAAACGAAGTACATGCATAAAATGACTCTGAATGGCTCAAAAATGCTGCTCACTTATTTTTTTCATTGTTTCTGCATCGCATACCAGAATAAATGCAAAATGTTTCTACCCATACAGAAACGAGCACCTTTTGACCAAATTTGAAAAGAGCTACGAGACCCAAATTTTCCTAAAATGATCTCCAGAGACTCTTTGATAAACCCTTAGAATATTACTCGAATTACTCGTCAAATAATGGCAATTATCATAGAAATGTAAAAAGCTAGATGAAATATATGATACCTATGATTTAAAGATAATTCCTATTAGTTGAGCGATTCTAGAAATATTTTGAAGATCAATAGAGGAGTCTCCAGAGCATACTTTAGCTAAAGTTGAACCTCGCAGCTCAGTGATAAGTCAGTAGAATAACTTTTCTTGATTAATGTCGTGATTTTTACCAACCAACTACACACAAGAATTACTCAAAGATCTTCAAAAGAATCAACCTTATGAAACTCTTCGGGCCATTCTTGCTCGTCTTACGTGTGTGTTTTATTGGTAAAAATCGCGACATTATCCAAAAAAGCCTTCGTTGATCTGAGTCTCGATGAACTACTTGGTCCAACTGTTCCAAAAACGTTCGCTGGAGATCTAGAAATCTTCCTACAAAACGTCAAAATATGTGGTATAAGAAAGAGAGACGAATTTTTGAAAAATAAGCTTCGTTGCAGCCTATTTTGAATAAATCACAATTCGTTGTAAATTAAATTCTGATACTGTAACGTTTCACCATTGGGTTTGAGGTAGAGAGTTGTCAAATGGGTTTTCTGAAGATCGAACTATTTCGGTGTGACGTCCTATATTTGACTTTCATACAATTATTCCTACAGTTTTAACATTGATATCTAACAATGGCTAGTTTCACATCTAAAACAACTAAATTCTCTTAAAAGCAAACCCTTTTTAATCCGTTCATTTCGATGAAATAATGGCTGCTATTCCATCTGAAATTTCTAGTTAATTAAAAAATATAACACGGCGAATTTTGTTTTATCACAAAACAATTATTGAGACAGATTAAAGGAAAAATGTAGAAAATATTACACTTAAACTAACCATTCAATTGTATATGATCGGGGGATATTTTCAGGTCACACTTCAGTACCACCACAATATGTTAATGCACTATTTTCAGATGAATGTTCCGGCTTCCATATCATTTTCCATCGCTGTAAAAATTCATACAAGAAACAAATAGGCAACAATTACGATACAAGTGTTAAAAGAGGAATTTTATTTCGTAAGTATGAGCGAAATAAAACCGCTTTTGACACGAGTACCATGCAAAATTTTTCCTACAACCACCACAAATTAATAAAAGCAAAAAATTCAAGTGTACAAGTGAAAATCGTGCCACGTCAGAAATGATCGTTTTTTGATCGACTTTCTAATGAGCTACATGGTTCAAAAAATCTATGTTGGGAGTATATTTGAGCCTCTTGAACTCTTTAGAAACGAGTATTTTATCAAATTTTGAAATGAGCTACAAAGTCTGAGCTCTCTAGCACCCTTGTACCAGTTTTGAAACGGAAACGACTTTTAGCAAAAGGTGGGTGGGTTTTTTAATTCTGGTGAATTGTGTTAAAAACGTTACTTTTAGTAGTGGTTGTAGAAGAAAAATAATTTATTGTTATTCTATTGAAATTAACCTGCGTTAGACTTCCTGGTGTTATTGCAAATTTATAAACTATATAAAGTGGTATACAAATAATTGATGATGCCGTAAGTAAATAGCCAACTTTAAAGCTCCATTCTGGATATTCATATTCAGTTCCTAACATTTGCTCGTGACTCAGCAGAGAAAAAACGAAAATCGTCTGAAATTGATTTATATTTTTAGTATTTATAGCGAATTTTTGATTTTTTACCCCCTTTGTCCCAAAATATGGTATACATTTCTATATTTTATTTCCCCCAAATTATGGTATACCTACATATTGAAGAAAAATTAGTGAATTAGTAAATATTAACTCTTTTTAAGCTTAAATTTTTAAGCTTGGCAAAATTTTTATTGAAATGCTTCAGTTAATCAGAAAAGTGTACGGTAATGCGTGTTAATCCCGTAGTAGATCTACTCTTGCAGAAGCAGCCTAATCGTTTGACCTTGGGCTTGCAAAAATCATATACCAAGACCAAATATGCTTATCACTAGTGACTTTAGACTCTGTTAATAATTATTTCTTCAAATATTCCATAATTTATAACCCTTAAAGAAGTGTATACCATACTTTTAGAGAGAGGGAGTACTTTTTAGAAATTCACCAAAAGAAATACTGGACTGATGTACTTCCAACACATCCTCCAGAAAATCCCCGGCTTGTGTCCAATCATCTTTTCAATATCCCGTGCAAAATTATTCGTACCGTACAACCAACAAACACCGGCAGCTTCAACGAAAACAACAAACAATATGGCAAGACCTGGTCCATATACATTCAACATATTCACTAAATAAACACCACCCTGTAATTTTGCATATTTCTACATCTTTTTCTTTAATTCAAAATTCATCATTACTAACATAGGTTGTTGTAGGCAAAGCACATATATAAATACCAAACAATAGAGCAGCAACGAAAATCTCACGATGTCGGCCTAATACTTTCGGATATTCATCGCATAGGGCTGTTATCATTGCTTCTAAACCACCGAAGGTACTATCCAGACCTAGTGTTATCAACATTAGGAAGAAGATGATCGACCAAAATACTGAACCGGTCATTGTTGCGATAGCTTCAGGGTAGACGATGAAGACTAGGCCGGGACCTGGAAGAAGCTCAATACAGAATTTTGGAAGGGCAAGCGTATAAGAGGTACTGTTCTAATGCAAGTTTAGACTTAATGTATTTGGAAGTCAATCTATAACGTAAGTAGAGTGTCAAAAATATTTAGCCCAAGGGTACCCAAATTTAGGACAGCCTTGCGATTGTGCATGCTTATAAAAGTCTAATCAAATACCTTCTAATCCGACCATTTCGATGCTTTTATGTTGAACATTTGCCATATAACCCAATACTGAGAATATAACAAAACCAGCTAGAAAACTTGTCAAACAGTTTATACTACTTGTTAATAATGCATCACGATAACAATTATTATTGAATTTATTATAACTGGATAATGCTAATAATGTACCAAAACCAGGACCTAATGAAAAGAATATTTGCGAGGCTGCATCTATCCAGACTTTGGAATTGTACAATTTATGCCATTCTGGTGTTAAATAATAACGGATACCATCAGCTGCACCTGGTAATGATACACCACGTGCCAGTAGAATTATTAAAACAACATACGGTGCTAGTGCTGTTATCCATACTGCCTAAAGATTGAATTTATTTATAAAAAATGCTACTACAAAGGGCTAGAGTACGATGTGATGCCTGAAAAATGCGAATGTTTAATTCGCAATTTCTCCCTCAATCAAAAAAATATTTTCGAAAAAAATTGTACTCACATTCTCAGTTTTCCGCTTTGAAAGTTTTTCCAATTAGAAACAGATCGATTGACAGATTTATTGAAGAATCGAAATGCTCAACTTGCAGAAGAATCATTGCAGAATAAATATTATCCAAGTTATGGGGAAAATATAAAAAGAGTGTAGAAACTATATGCCCCAAAACTTTTGCCTCTAATTCAAAATTACGTCAAAATTTTCCGAAACCGAAAAATCGCGAGTTAAATTTTCACATTTTTTACACATTGTGTCAGTGCAATAGTACTCTAGGCCCATAATGGAAACATTAATTACCTTGCCAGTACTCCGGACACCCTTCCATAACGAAAAATAAACGAGAACGAAAACAGCAAAAAGACATAAGGCCAATGCTGGTTTGATCGGACCCATACGGTTCAAGCCATCGGATTTGTACTGTTCTAAAACTTCACGTCTACAAAGATAAAAATCAATATTTATCATTCGATAAATTTCGGAGGCTTACTCGAAAAATTCTCTGGCCGGACTTGATGATGTCCTGCTACTGTTCGCTTGCAGTGTTGTTACCGGTTGACAATCTGGTGTATTCCAAGAATTATAACAACTAGTCCACGGTAATTCCCTTTGAAAGGATGCAATCAAATAATAGACGGCCCAACCAATTATTGTGTTATAGTACATTCCCATATAAATATCAATTAAACAGATGGCATAGCCTATTCCTGAAAGTTTAGAAAAATAGCATCAGTTGACTACGTTTACATCAACTGATAATTAAGCTTGAAGCTTGGTTAAGAAACTTAACTACTGTTCACAAAGTTTAAGAGGCAGTCATAGTACAAAATTACAATATTTTGATAAGTTTTGCTTAATTTATAAAATACTTCAATACTTTAATTAGTGAAAAATTAGAAAATGCTCTTACAGTTAGATTTTAGTGAGAAATTTTTAGAAATATTGCCACGCTTTAGATTCTCATAATTAAAATTTGAAAAAAAGTAGCATATTTTCTTTATACCGAAAAGTTTTCATTCTTTTATTCTTATTCTAATTCTAATGCAAAATTTTAGGACAATTTAGTACTTTAATCCAAAAAGTCAAGATCTTAATGAGAAATTCAGCAGTATTTTTCAAAAAATTGGGGCAATCTAAATTCTCATAATAGAAATTTGGGAGAAAAATTAGCACGTCTGCTGGATACTACAGAATTCTCAATACTTTAGTACTTTTGGTGTAAACTTTTGAGATTTGTGTGATAAGCTTTGCTCTATTGGAAATTTGTATGAGAAAATTGGAATTTCGCTGACATTCAAATTAAAATAACTCATTTTTATTGATTCAATATAGCAAATTTGCCAAAAAGGCTCACTTATGAAAGTAGAACGAACGATCACTTAAACTTAAAACAGCAAAATTTGTTTAGGAAACTGAAGAGTTTGTCTCCAAAAATTTCAGTAAAATTTACAAAATATTTGCATTTTTGGGCATCGAATAACCAAATTCATCAGCCAGATAGGATGTTTTAAAGGAATCGGTTTAAAATTCGAAAAGTGCATTTGCAGTTAGCCATATGCGCCTTTGGCGAGTATTTTGAATAGAAGCTGCAAATTGTCTTGATTACAGTTTCTAACGATAGATGTAAGCCCACGGTAGTTTAGTTCCCAAAATAAGCATTCAGCTTAGTTCTTAGATGTAAACAGAGTCACTGAGCTGAGCTGAGTTACCAACCTAATTATCACTCGATGTAAACAAGGTCACTGTTAGTTTGACGCTGAGCGTTTACATCGTGTTTAAAACGATATTAATTAAGTTACCGGATTATTTATCACTAGATGTGTTAAATACTTTATTAACTAAGTTGCCAGTTTAGTTATCAATAGATGTAAACTGGGTCACTGTTGACTTAACTGTAATCGTTTACATCGTTATTAAAGCGTCGTTAACTAAATGTAAGTGATAAGCTTAGTTATTATTAGATGTAAACGCGGTCATTATTTCAGTTCATCATGAATTGTCTCTCTATCAGTATCGTTTTAGTATGAAATATCAGAAAGTGTAAGTAATCTTAAAAGGAATTCGTCTATTAATTATATTCATTTAATGTTCTTTATTGATGAAATTATAAATTTGATTGAATTGGAAACTAACAAAACAAACAAAATTAGAATCAGTCTGTGGAATGTTTAAAAAATATTGAATAAAAGCGATTCAAGTGTTAAATTGTGTATAATACGGGCAAACAACAGAAACCTTTTAGTTTCAAGTAGTTGAATTGTAATTTTGCTCATGTTCATTTCATTAGTACGTTTATCTTTTGACACCACTTTTCTTCCTCAACAACAAGAGGTATAAATTTTCAGTTTAATCTATAGCCCATTTATATACCTACGTATAAATGAATCTAGTTTCGTTTTTATGTATGTGCACACAAACTAGAAGAATTGATTTCAATTTCAAATCATCAACATTAGTCGAGTGTGAATCAACAGTTTTCGCTAGTCGTCTGTATAGCTAACACTTTGATAAATTGACCCAAATGGAGTCTCGAAAATCAACAATGCAGATTTGTTGAAATATAGAGAGGGTTGATTTACGTTGACGAATCAACTAATGAAATTAATGGTAATTTAAAAGAGAACATTCATGCTTACTGATTTATCATCATCACCATCATCCACCTGTCATCATTGAAATAAATAAATTTGGAAACTGAAAGGCTGTCATGTTTGTCAAACATGTTAATACTCAATTTTTTCGATCAATGGGAATCCATTCAATTGTGACATGAATTTGAACCGTTTTCGAATTAATTGTTGACGATTCGAATTGATTTAACCACACCGAAATTCTAATGGTCTTACAATAATTCACGATCTTAGGGGGCTAAAATTCGTCAAAAAAAGAAATCTTTGATTGGCGATTTCTCTGTAAGGGACCGAGTCACAACTCGGAAAAAAGTAGAACTTTTGATAAACTCAAAATTTCCACAACATTTTCCGAGAATATAAAATCTTTCTTATGCAGCTTGAAATGCTCCAGCTTAAAACTTAAATTTTAAGTGAAAAATGCAAGACAAATCATTTATCTGAAATTCGATCTTTTTTCCGAATTGTGACCACATTTTTCAGGATTTATTGCAGAAAAAAACCGAAAAAGCAACTTTACAAAGATTTTTGAGTCATTCTTAGTTGTTGTACATGTGTAGCTGATTAGTAAAATCGCGACATTCTCTATGAGCTACGGTGCCCAACTTTTGCTAAAATGTTTTCTGGGAATCTTCCCGGAAATTCTCAACTAGACTTATCTTTAAACTATAAACTTTGGTCTATCCAATTGCTTCAAAACTAATAAAAGGGAGCTTTTTTCGACAATGTTGTACTTTTGAAATTTTTCCAATTTTTTTCTACGATTTTGTTGATTGTTTTAGAAAACTTCTATGTAGAAATATTGCTCAAAAATTGAAAAATTCGAACAGTACTGTATTCGTTTTAGATATCTTTAAATTTGGACTTAAATCTGAAAGTTCTTCTCAACAAACAACTAAAACTGTCTAAATCATCCCCTTATTACCATTCAATATAACAAGGAATCAATTAAAAATTAATATTGCATTAAATTTTCAGTATTCCTCTACCTAATTCACTGAAAGAAGAGGTAAAAGTATACAGTAAAGAAACGTAAATAATTGTTCCATGATACTTGCTATGAAAAGCAGCTTTCAAGAATTTAAACTATCTCATGTCTCGCTTATTAATATTATTATTTTAATAAAGTAACACCGATCATTATATTTTGGTCTTTTATTATTTTTACTAGAATATTTCAAATTTCTTGTTAATTACAGAGTTTGTGGAGTGAGGCGGCGAGGCAGTTTTCTCAGGCGGTATGCTTCAATGGGCGGCATTTTTAGTATACCGCGTGAGCCATTCAAAAGCGATTCAAGAAATATCTTGAGAATTTGTAGGGGGGTTCCCAGGGAATATTTTGGCAAAATTTGAACTCAGTAGCTCATTGTAAAATCGTTTTTTTACATAATGGCGCGATTTTCATCAAAACGACCCGAAGATTATCATAAAGTTGTTTTGCATTGTGTTGAAAATTGGAATATTGTCCAAAAAACCGACTTACCAATGAGCTACGGGGTCCAGTTTTTGCGAAAAGATTCTTTAAAGATTCCTTTATAGATCTGCAAAATATTTTCTGAATTACGCACCAAATTGCCTTGAAGTATCCAAAATTTTGGACTTATAGTCTTAAAAACAGGAAAACTCTCACTTCAAAATGACTCACTTTTAAAATTTAATTTAAGACCAAAGCTATAGTTAAAATCTGGATTAACACCGAAAATTAATCGACCAAAAGTTGCTTTTACAAGTAAAATCTACTAATTTAGTTGAATTTTATGTTTATTTGTAAATTCGAAAATTTTGCTTAAAATGAGAAGAAAAAGCAGGTTTTTTGCTGAAATTTTACTAAAAGTACATAAACTTGCTATTTTTCTTTTACAATGCAGTTGAGAAACTATTTAATAGTGAGATTGAAAGAAATATTGATAAATATCTAAAAATCTAGATTTAGGTATATTCGAAAAGCTGTCTTTAGAAGCAAACTAAATGGTTTAAATTATAACAATTCTTTTCGGGGGTTAATTTGGGTAATTTAACGTGCAGAAAATGCAGATTTTTCTGCTCCGGTTCTGGTGGTTTTCATCGATCGTGAAGAATTCACAATTCGTTGATGAACAAAAGTACACACCGACTAGCGGTAGGTGTTGACCGATTGGATGAAAGACTGTGTTCAGATGGTTATTACTGTAATTGAAAAAGCGATTGTAATGGATCGAGAGACAATCACGATTGCCTCAATTTCTCCTCCTTCCATCTACCAATCCTTTATTTGTTTATCTTTTCTGTATACACGCTTTTTTCTAATTATATGCAAACAAGAATATCAACGAACATCAACGATTAAAGTTGCTTGTTGATGGTTAGATTGGGTACACAATTCCCGTTAGTAGTTACCTCAATGTTTACATACTCTTTATAATTGATTGTTGTCTACACGTGTCTGTTGTCGCTTTCCCAACAACAATCAAACAAACATTGTGGCTTTGATTGTGAAATTTTACCTTTAAGTGCTGGACAAATTCGACGCCAAATCGTTAAACAACCACTCCGATGGAATTGACCGAGTGCTAATTCCATATAGAAGAGTGGTAAACCACCAAACACCAACATAATGGTATAAGGGATCAAGAAGGCACCTGTAAATTATTACAATCTATTAATCATTCGATTATAACGCATTTTTTGCAATGAAACAACAATAAGGAATATCCTTGAATTATGGATGAATAGATTGATTGAAGATTTTTTTCTATTTTAGGTCGATACTGGTATTGTTCTGACAATTGATATCAATTGAGTTTCACCATTTTGGCGTACCTCTAAAGTACCGTTCTCTGAGTTGCCTGTTCGCCAGTGACAGCCCTAATGAAGAGAAACAAGTTACAAAAAAGGACTGAATTTGGGGTTCTGTTACAAATTCCTTAAATCTCACGAAATCATTGTTTCAACAAGAAAGGTGCAAAGGATGCAAAATAGAAAAAAATCGGATAAGAAACTCAATTGCGGCTCCTTTATAAACTCTGCTCATGTAATGAAACGAAAACTTTCAGAAGTTGTTTCTTAAAATATTCTTTTTTAGAAACGCAAATATAATTGTAATTGAATTTTATCATATAATTTATATCTCCATTCAGAGTATTCGGTATGTTAAAATTGGATTTAAGGTTAGTTATATTCATCAAATCCTATTGCTTTTCTATTGATAGCAGTAATCTATCTAACATAATTGAGTTCCTCTTTAGAATCAGTTTATTAACTTACTTAAATAGATTAATAGACAGATACACTTATACATAAGTATACGGATATAGGAGTAAAATCAAGTTTGAATACATGCTTAACGAGCTATTCAATCTGTTGTATATGAAAAATGATCGAAATGCAAATTATTGTTTCTTTTACCATTAAATTTAGATTCTCTAGCAAAACATTTTAAGATTTCTTTGAATATTTTACAATGTTTAAATGAAGATATTTTGATTCTAAATGTTAAATTAGTGATAAAGACGTAAATATTGCTCTTTATAATTAATCCCGTCTATAAGTCAATATGTATTTCATTATTTTAAATGTACATCTGTTAGGTTTCAGTAATAAAAAGGAGAGCATTCGGAAGTCAATCATTCCAAAAATATACCGACAAATATGTTAAATGTGTGAAACTCTTGCAACAAATCTGGCTTTCCAATATTTTGCACCAAAATTTTAGACCAAAATTTAAAAATTTCAGTGAAATGGTTTATTTAATTTTGAAAATATTTCACTACTTTATGCAACTAAAATCAGAATTTGCGAAAAATTGCCTTTGTGCACCGTCAAAATTTCGAATAATTTAGTCCAAAATTTCGAGATTTTTATGCGGAATCTTGCTGCAAAAATCTTTATTAGCACTTCTACCTCATATTGAAGAGTTTTTGATGCTTTACTTGGCTTTAACGTAAAATTTCAAAATAATTCAGTACTTTTTAAGGTGCTTTAATTGTTGAAAATTCGCATACAGTCCTGAGTTGTAGAAAAAAATGCTACAGTACTCTTTTCGTACTGTGTTATAATTTTTTATATTTTTCCCCATAACTTGGCCAATATTGCTTATTTTTCAATAATTTTCACAGAGCACGTAGCTAAGTAAATGCGTTTTCTGAATATGCGAGAAATTTTCCAATCGCATTGTTAATTTTCCGGAAAATTGACGAAACGTTTTAATAAAAAATTGCACCTACTCTAACATTTTTCTCTGTAAGTCAAAATAGCATCCGAATTTGAGTTGTTTAAATTTGTTGGAAAATAACGGAGAACCGAACAGTACTGGTGCGAGCCCTTAAGAGCTTCACTCGTCCTCAATTACACTGAAATCCCATAAGAAAATGTGTGAAAATGTCCATTTGAAAATTACTGAAGATATCGGGATAGAAAATATCTAATTAGAGTCCAAATACAATTTTCTACAGCTGTAGCCCCATAGCATTTAGGGAATCAGTCTAGCTTTTCCAAAAATTGCGAAATCAATGTCTTCCAATGGAGAAGGGTTTTAATTAATCCAACATCATTTTTTGTATAATCAATAAAATGAAATGAAATTTACATACATAGATAGATATAGGAAACTTGAGACTACCGACCCGGCCTTTTCCCGTTTTATTTTTCTGTTCCGTTTTTCGGAAAATAGCGTCTAAAGTAGCCCAATTTTTGAGAAATGCTGCGGCTGATTGATGTGGTAGTTTCTCGGGCCAGAAAAAAATCGAAAAGCTGACCCTAAAGAAAACCGACTTGTATCTATGTTTTGACTTACCGCCGCCGTTCTGGTAACATATATAAGGAAACCTCCAAACATTGCCCAAATCCACAGCAAATCCAATAACAGCCAATAGAAATTCAACTTTCTTGTCCCATGTTTCCCGGCGTCGATCCGGCGTTAATGCAACCACAACAACTCTAGTAACATTGTCTTTATTAGTTGTCGTCGTTGTAGCCGTTGTTGTTGTTGTTTGTGGCGGAGGGGTTGTTGAATTCTTCATATCCTTCACTGGTGATTTCTTACAATTGGCATCATTAGCAGTTGGGTCGGTTTTACACGGTGCTGTTGGTCGTTTTTGAACACTGTACGAGTTGTCATCGTCCGTTTCACGGGCGGCCGCCATCCTCGTCTTTCTTCACACACATCCAATGGATTATTGTAATTTGAAGCCGATTATGATGAATTCATATCTGTAATGAAAT
This sequence comes from Hycleus cichorii, assembly GCA_013841215.1. Lineage (NCBI taxonomy): Eukaryota > Metazoa > Arthropoda > Insecta > Coleoptera > Meloidae > Hycleus > Hycleus cichorii. The sequence continues at coordinate 50,192 of JACDRQ010000393.1, forward strand.
TGACAATCCTTCTATTTAACTTTTAGAATTAAAATAAAAGACAAAAAAAATGTTATCGTATTATTACAGGACTTGTCTATTATTAAAATAACTTTTAATGGAATAAAGTTCGGTTTGATTTGATTTTTTCGCATCGTCCCCAAGACATCGACGAAATTTGATTTTAAAGTCACAGGTGTACGTAATTATCATAATCAACTAAACGAAACTGTTATCCATGAAGAAGCATTTTATTAAATTAGTTTGGAACAAAAGGGGCGCCGATGGAAAAATTCCATGTTGAAATTTTATGAAGTTGTTTTTTTTTGGATCAATTCTATTATAATAGGTGTCCTATTTATTATCCCATTAAACGGACAACAACAAAAAAATCAACACTGTAAATTATAAATCGTCGTATTAACGAAATCCAATCGATAAATTTCAAACCGTGTGCGTTTTTATCAAATCAAAACCACTATCGCTATAATCGATTTCGAATGTTAAACCATTTGACAATTTCGGAATTATTTGGATTCAATTCATTTGATTTTTTATCGTTAATCCATTTACAGCCGATGTTTTTCTATTAAAACTGCCAATAATCCGATATTTTATAGTTAATTCTTTTCTCTTCCATTCAATCTCTATAGACGCACTGTTATAATTTGGATTTTATTATGGCTGTACTGTGTAGAATGAGGGTTTGTAACATTGACGATTGCTAACGATAATGATTGCAACCGTGTACTGCAAGAATGATGCCAATCTAACACGTTTAAAGGCGAAAAATTTTTATCGATCTTATTTGAAATCGTCTTCAGATTGCTGAAAGATAGACGTAAATATTCGATCGTGTAACTACATGATTTCCACAAATCTAACTAATTACAAAGATAGAAATGATAGATATTCGTTTTTCTATAAAAAATGTATCAAGAAGTCTGACGACGGTGGTAAATTTTGTAATACTCCTCGATTTTTCAACTGATAGGGTTTTACATTTTGAAATCTTCTTCTCTTCTGTGAGGATTTTATTGCAAAATAACTAAATTCAACGGATAAACTTCCATTGAATTTCCAAAATTAAAATCCTGAGATTTTTCTGTGTATAAGCTTTCAAATGAGATTTTGTTCACCCTTCTAAGCTTAGAATTGTGCAAAGCTTGGAATAATTTTTTCGAAATTTTTGTCTATTTTCCGGAAACACACAAAGCTTCCAGAACGCTTTTTAACATTTAAAAGGCGTTTTCATTTGTCTACAAACTGCGAGAATCACTCAATTATAGAAATTTGTAAAAAAATATCGAAAAAGCTCTAAGATTTCGTTCTGTAGCTCGAAAAAAAAATTCATTCGATGCACCTCAGAAGCCTCTTTCGGACTCCGTTCTACTCAATTAAATCCGTAGATAAACAATTGTGAAATCTTTGATCAAACATTGGCATCTATCCCATTCGCTCTCTTTCTGGGTGCCAAGATTTTATTTAGGAAAAAAAGAATTTCACACACAAGCTAATAATAAACGTATTCCCCAATAAATTTCAATTATTCGAAAATTGTAGTGCAAAATACGGAATATCTCATAGTCAGCAAGTCGTAGTCCACTAATAATTTTGCCCAACAAACAAGCTGTGTTAAATGGGCCAATTTACAAATTTTTAATCGGTTTTTGAAGTAATCTGGGACTAAAAATTGTTACAAAGCCACTAGTTTAAAAAAATGCAAATGAATTGATTTATTTGGTTCTAATGGAAATTCTCGGAAAAAATAGCACTTTCAGTTCAAAATTTAAAGATTCTAGTGAAAAATTGCTTTATGAACATAATCAAAATTTAAAAAGAAGTAGCATTTTTACTATACAACTACAATATTTTGATACGTTTGTCTCAATTTTTTGAATATTCCTCTAGTTTATTTAGTTTTGATTGATAAAAAAAACACTTTCAACAAAATTTTGAAAATTCACACAATTAGTTCGAAATTACAAGATTTAGTAAGAATTTTGCTTAATTCTCAGAAATATTGTACCACTCGAGATTCTTATTTAATTCTAATACAAATTTTAAAAAAATAGCACTCTCAGACCAATTTTTGTTAGTGAAAAACTTCTTCAATTTCGAAAATATTTCACTGTTTTAGTTACTTCTAATCAATATTTAAAAAATGCCCTTTTGACGCAATTTTGAAAAATTATACAGTCAGTACGAAATCTCAAGATTATAAAGAGAATTTCGCATAATTCTCAGAAATATTTTCATAATCAAAATTTGGAAAAATAGCGCTCTTCTAGAATTTCAAGATTTTTATATACCAAGTAATTTTAATTTATTTGTTTGTAATAGAAATTTTCGAAAAATTTGTCGAAATAGAAAAATATTGTTTTGCAACTTTTCTGGTTTTATTAATCAGGCATTTGATAAATTCTAACCGCAAGAATCGCACAAAAACGATAACTCGAAACTGAACAAATCATTCACGAATATTTTAATTTAAATTTCATTAATTATTACTGACAATTATGATAAATAATTCTAAACTTTTCAAACGTAAAAATAACTCGAATTTGCATAAAAATGGTGGATGCGCCGGGTTAAATTCGTGTGTGTTATTTATAATTCATCGATAATATACCAAATATTTTAACTTATCGATTGATCAACTCAATATACCAATTATTTTTTTGTAGAATTATCCAAAAATAAAACGAAATCTATCTATCTACAACGGTTTCAACTAACAAAATTTCGTAAATTACACAATAAATATCGCATGTCTATACCTATGTATACCTACGAATATGTAGATTAATTTAACGCATTATAGAATAAATTATTTTCTATAGTAATGCGTGACAAAAGGTCAAAACTGTATTTAAAAAATGATTGATAGCGGCTATATTAAACACATATAGAATGTGAGGCTAAAATTTGTTTTTTGTAAACCGATCAAGCTGTAAATTGATTTGGAGTAAATCCTACACACCAAATTCACTATCGAAATTCAAACATTCGATTTTTATTCTTTAATTATAGAAGAATAAACGCTTATTTGCGAGATAAAGGGGGCAATTTTTAGCGAAATATGCGAACAATTTTAATAAGATTGTTGTTTTATCGTCATCGAATAACGTTCAAGCAACAGGTGATTATTTATTTTCGAAAATTAATTAATTTAGAACCAGTCTATATCTGTTCTAAATTAATCCGATCTCTTTGTTATTTGAATGTGTGCGGTAACTGGTCCGAAAATTATCAACATGAATGAATGATATGATATGATTATTTTACCTTTATAGTGGCCGGTCGTCTGTCAGGTGGCATGCTCGACCGCGTGTAAATATTCCAGAAACTGATTAACAAAAAGCTATATAGCCGGTCTTTACTGTTCTGTATCTATATATGAACTGAACGAAACTGTAAGCCACCGGTTAGATTTATATATACGCTCACTTCTTGGTGGTAGCAGTGGCAGTAGCGGTGGTGGTGGCGCCGGCGACGTCATGTATTTTTAAGGGGGCTGTTGCGCAGCCCTACCACTACCACTGTTACTTTTATCAGAATTTTAACAATTTTTCTATACTATCGTTTTATTCGCCATAAGTTAACGGTCCTTTATTGTTGGAGGACACTGTGTATCATAGAAAACGCTTAGATTAAACGTTGACAAGGTAAATCGTAAATACAAATTACGTCAATAGATTAATTAGCGCATTTATGGAAAGCAAATACACCTGCATTAATATAGTCATTTTGTCGAACTAATAGATTGAAGACTTATAATAGCGAACAAATACATATGTATTTATTATTTACCGATCGTATTTGTATACGTTTGTATATTTACTTCATTTTTAAATTACTCACAGTGAACGAGAAAGATAGAGTTTCGAATTTTGTTCCAGATTAACAATTTACACCATTATTTAGCTTTTGTATGAGTCAAGACTTAAAACAATATAAAACTTTCAAGAAAGGACACTAATAAGGCTCCTATTTATAAAAATAAACACTTAGAAAAGATGCTAATTAGTGAGAGTTTAAAATGTTACCGAAGTGCCCTAACAGACACAGAATCGGAAGCAAAAAATTTGGCAACTACACAAAAATTATAAACTTTTCTTTCTAATTATGCTGAAATAGCTACAATACATCACCAAACAAGCAAGAATTCGATTTTAAATTTTGGCAATTTGCGGACACTGTGCAACAAAAAATTGGAGAATTTTTTGAAGATTTGTAAAGCTCCTTCAATTTGCTATGGTCCCTCAGAAATTTATTAAAAAATCGTTATTATTTTTGGAAAAGGTTGTGGGAATTTAAATTACAAATGAAATTCCAAAGCATGTTTTACCTTATTTTCCCTCACAACTGCTAATAATAATTTGTCTGCAATGAATATAGGGTCTATCGATAGCAAATTGAAAGAGCTTTCCCAATATCTGATCAATTTTCCGTTCGATTCAGTAGTTTTCCGGAAAACTGAGCAAGACGGCAAATCGGAAAAGAAAGAATTTAAACGTCGAGGAATTTCCTTCTGATTTAAGGGAAATTCGTTAGCCATTGTCATCTGTTAAATTCGGTTTATGTTTCTGTGAAAATTTTGTGGAAAACACACCACCAATTCAAAACTTCTAGTCAAAAAAAGATGTGGTGCAGACCATTTATCATCGGATTAAGTAAACGCAGATTAAATTTGTGACATAATTATGTGTAAATATGGTGGATTTAATTGTCAAAAATATAATTAGGAATTTTAATTTTTGCTAACGGGGACAATATGCAAATAAATAACATTTGTTATAAAGATAAAACCCTAATTATCTTCCTATCTAGTACTATAAGTGTTGAAAAAATACAAACAAGTAGATTATGTTGAAATGTAAAATGTAAACCTTCTTGAAAAAAATTCTGATAATTCTAAAACTAGTTTCTGGGACTAAAACAGCTTTATTAAAAAAAACAACAGTTCAAATTTCGTTTCTAATTCCATTTATGTCAAAATTTGATTTAATTGGAATCAATCAAGCGTACAGTCGTAATCTGTAACTTTTAATAGATCCGTTACGTTGTAGATCAACTATCTCCTAGATCAATCAGTCTCTTTAGTTAATTTGATCAACTGCACAGAAAAAAATACTCTATGCGAAAATAAATTCGAAAATAAGGGTTGCTATTAAAAAAACACCATTTCGTCATTATGGTAAATGATCTAATCACAAATGGATAATAAAAAGAATAAAATACTACTTGTGAGTGTTTTTAAAAACTCGCACTGTATATACAGCCAATATCGTATCATTTAGAGAAAATTTGATTATA